>JAOUQT010000023.1:8567555-8578332 GCA_025769995.1 Xyliphius kryptos
AGTGTCCCATACTTAGATACTCATAAATTAATGCAACTCATACTCAAGGTACAATAAACATACAAATGGTAGGGGCAGTGCAGACACTCAGCAGTTTTTTACTGGAGAGTTTTAAGAGACAATATGTCTTTACAACTACCTGCATCTTCTGTCTATAGTGTTGTACAGTGACAATTATGGGACACTTATTAGCAATAATTGTTGAATAATCCAAAAGAGACCTTCTCATATGTCACCATGTTTTTTTTACAATATGTATACCATTACATTCATGGTTAGTGTTCTCTGGTCTGTCTTCTACTGCAAACTTACATTCGCACACGTAGCACATAGGAATGTATTGAAGTTACATTCATGAAGAAGCATGTTATCGAGAATGCATGGATAAAAATAAGTATGTCTGTTAGGTTTTTTTGGAATTGTCTGCCTTAAAATAAGTTTTTGAACATTGCATTGCACATTATTGAGAAAATCCTGTATTTACACACACACCTTTTTGCTGATCATGACAAACGGTGGCCTCACTGCAAAAGTGACCTGGGTTCAAGCCCGGGTAGGTCGACCTAGGAAGTTTCTGTGTGGAGTCTTCATGTTCTCCCAACTGTATGCTCACGTGGGTTTTCTACAGGTGCCCTGGTTTACTCTGAATTCCAAAGACATGCTGTTTGGTTACTTGAATTGTCTATAAATTGGCTTTTAGTGTATGAATGTGTGGACCCCTGTCTAAGGGTTGTTCCTACTCTTCCGCTCAGTTGCCGAGTGGGCACCGGATGGCCCGCGACCCGTGTGAATTAAGTGGAAGATAATGGATGTATAGATAGAATGATGTCTTTAAAATTGAAATTAAAAACTAAAATCTAATTTCATTGCATAAGAAAACAAAGAGACACATTACAGACAATCAGCTACATTGAAAAGAAGGGATGAAGGGGATAAATAATGAAAAAAAAGATTGCTAGTTACAGTCACCAATACAAAGGCACAGCTTAAGAAAGCGCGAGAAGCTATAATTACACAAATACTAATTTTCTCTGCCTCAGTGCTGTTTCTGTTCAGCACCTCAGTCTTTGTTAGTGGATGATCCGTTTACGATCGACTTTGCACAGCTAAGCCCTTGTACTAGCAGCACAGTTGCATATATTGCTTTTTAAAGAGCAAGCCAAAGAGGTTAGATTACACACTGCAATATCTTAAATGCACCTTTGCATTAACATATTGTGCAGCTGAGCATTACATAAATAACGTTTAATGTTAACATCTACTGTAAGTATTTACACCAGCTATTTAAAGCCTGCGTCAGACCTTTTGGCAAGGTGGATGCTGGTTTTTGTTTGCATTTAATAAATGGCAATTATGGAAAAATAGCAAAGTGAATACAGAATGTCAGACAGAGGCGTAACATAGAGCACTGAACATTTACTGTAAAAAGTACCAGTCATCTGAAAGCCTGTGGAAAATGACTGTGGTTTAGAATTATAAGCTAAATCTGTAAACCTACATTAGCTGCTAACACAAACCTTAAAATTGACATCCTGGATAACTCAGAGGGTTGAGCGGGCTGCTGGAAAACAAGCCAGGGGTATTAGTAATCTCCAGATAGCTCTGTAATTGCTGACAAAAGCTTGGGATGCTCAGTTGGCAATGAGTGGAGCACATCTGTTCAGGCAAACATCGCCAGCTTATAAGATAACACAACATTGCCAATTTCAATGTAATAAGCTCAAATACTAACAAATTAAATAAAGAATATTTAAATAAAATGTAATAATGCATGTAAGTTATATTAAAAACAATAAAACACATTAAATAACTAACATTATACTTGCACACAGACATGGAAGACATCAGCATACTTTAACATAAGTTGAGGAATGAAGAGGTTCAAAGGAAAACCCGTTCTCATTTGGTGGATAACAAATTAAAAATATTCTGTAGGAACTGTCTGTGTGACACATGAGAAATAGTGATTGATTGATTGCTTGGATATCTGTGTTAACATGCAATTTAATTGTTCCTAATAAAGTGGCCAGTGAGCGTGTTTCAGCTACATTTAGTCACAAATTTAGAGACAAAAATGGTCCACACTACACTTGTTTTCTTCATATTGTATGAGGTCGTTGTCTCTCCTTTGAGACTGTATGCAAGAAATAATGGCTGCCCCACTTGTGAATCTAATGAAAGAAGAGAAGTGTGCATACTTTTTTGTTGTCTGGTGCTGATCCATAAAGAAGGAGCTGGACACCCATCAAGGTCCATGACTGATGACAGCATTGAGCGTGTACAAGAACTGATTCAATTTGGATAGATGAGTAAATATAGATTATGTGCCAAATCATTTGCAAATCAGTCATGGCCCTGCCTATGAAACAATCCATGACAGCGGTGCATCTGTTGTTCTCTATGCGAGAACAGGGGGGGAGATTCATTTTCCTGGACTGACTATTAAAAAGAAGGACAGTACTGGGAAAGAACACCTGGCAACTAATCATTTTCACCCACAATGCTATTTTCACTATTTTCCCCAACACAGAACAATACTCACTAACATATAAAAGGTAACACTGTCACTACAGACGGAGTACAAGTGTGTCATTGCTTTCTTAAAAAGCTGCTAAAGTATACAGGAAGCACTACAATCTTAAATACCTTAAATAACAGCATGAAGTTGCAATGCGCTTAGCTGGAACACCATTTTCCAACAGCTAGCATGCTCATAAATTGTGAAATCTGGTGGTGGAAGCTATCCAAGTGCTTACTTTAGGCCAGGTCCATGACACACCGTTTATCCTGGTTACCGTAGCATGTCATCGCGAGATATATTTAATAGAAATAAACGCTAGGTGTAGCGCTTCGACTCCAGGTAATCAAGAAAGTTGTGTTGTGATGCTAGTGGGCTGACAGCTTAGCCCAGCTTATTCCAGTAGTTGTGCGTGACACGATAGTGCAGTGGATAGTGCTGCCTCCTCACAGCAAGCAGGACCTGGGTTCAATCCCCGGGTGGGGCAACCTGAGAAATTTCTGTGTGGAATTTGCATGTTCATGTCCTGATGCTCTGTTTTCCTCCCACAGTCTAAATACATGTACATTAGGTAAATAAATATAGAGTCATTATGCCATATGTGACAATGCCAGTATGAAGTGATTCTTATGAATAAAAAGCTCAATTTATTTTTTGAATTGGTTTTGAAATTCTCTGGAGCTCAGCCTGCTCTCTTTCAGCTTTAATATTCGCTTACTGTAAATCCACTTACATTCCCAATCCCGAGTTATTCAAGGCTCTGTGGTAAAGAAGAAGCAGTAAATAACCAGCAACTTATCCCAGAGAAAATTCATGACAGAGTCGACACCAAGGTCTAAACCAAAGCTTCGCCTGTGCCATACTCACCTGTTTTATACAATATTACTTTTCCATCATTCTTTATTTAATGTCTTGTCAGATGCCTTTATTGCACTTATTACACACATTATTTGGCCTTACATGTGGGCTCCGGGCTATAGGGGTAAGCTGTCTGCACATCACAGTCTCTTGTCAGTTGTTTCAGCTGTTACTAATGCCTGGCTTTTTCCGGTAGTGCACAATCTACCAACTGAGCTATCCAGTCTGCTGTAGAATTTAGTTCGGCTAGCAAAAGCCAAGAATGCTCAGCAAGGACTGGAAGCGTTATACTGTATATCTAACAAGATGATGAGAATAAAAATATGGTTTTTGTGTAATAATTTGCATTCCCCTTGGTTTTTGTACTGCCTCTTGCCATTCTGTTACAGAATAAGTTTAATATTACAGTTAAAATAAATGAGAGTACTAAAAGTAGAAGAAGAAAATTAAGAACAATAATGAGAATAAAAAGCGGTTTTGCCTTTTAACAGGCCTCAGTTAAAAATAAGAATCTGGTTCTAAATGTTTTGGATGGTAACATTGAAAAGGAGGAAAAGCAGCAGCAATAAAACCACCAAATTGTTCTGTTGCTATAATCAGCACCTTTTAATGGAAGTTACATTTCAACAAGCTTACATTCAGCTTGTGCAAACACTGCATACAGTAAATATGGCTAGATAGCTAGCACTTAGCATGTTAGCTAATAATTTATTCCTGCTAATTGAAGCTTTAATCCCTGCTCATCCTCTGAAATGTTTTAATCAAAATTTTGATCAAATTTGTGCCGTTTTATGTTTATTCTATAGAAAAACTTAAAATAATCATTAATTATCACATTATGAATATAAAGTAATGCCTGCAAAAACAACCAATTTATCCATACAAATAATCACAGATCACAATCATAATCACAATAATCAACATGAGACTATTAATAAATGTTGATAAAATTTATAAAAACTCAATTTCAAAAAGGTTTGGACAAAGTACAAATAGTCAATACAGAAATTAATGCAATGATGTTTCAAAATTCCATATTTTATTCAGAATGGAACATGGAAGACATATCACATGTTTAAACTGAGAAAATGTATCATTCAAAGACAAAATTAAGTGATTTTAAATTTCGTGACAACACATCTTAAAAAAAAGTTGGGACAAGGCCATGTTTACCACTGTGAGACATCCCCTTGTCTCTTTACAACAGTCTGTAAATGTCTGTTGGGGACTGAGAGGACAATTTGCTCAAGTTGAGGGATAGAAATGTTAACCCATTCTTGTCTAATGTAGGATTCTAGTTGCTTAACTGTCTTAAGTCGTTTTCGTCATAAGTTTTGTTTTATGATGCGCCAAATGTTTTCCATGGGTGAATGTTCTGTACCCGGACCCTTCTTCTATGCAGCCATGATGATGTTATTGATGCAGTATGTGTTTCAGCATTGATAGTATGCTGCCCAAGCCACATACACTAATGCAAGCCCATACCATCAGAGATGCATTCTTCGGAAATGAGCTCTGAAAACAACTCGGGTCATGCTTCTGCTCTTAAGTCCTAATAGCACAGCGTCCCTGATTTTCATAAAAAACTTCAAATTTTGAATCTTTTATTAAGCTTCACAGAAGCTTCTTTTAGCTGGCAAAGGCGGATGGCACGGTGAATTGTGTTCACAGATAATGTTCTCTGGAAATATTCCTGAGTCCATTTTGTGATTTCCAATACAGAATCATGCCTGTATGTGATGCAGTGCCGTCTAAGGGCCCGAAGATCATGGACATCCAGTATTGTTTTCCGGCCTTGACCCTTATGCACAGAGATGGTTCAAGATTATCTGAATCTTTTGATGATATTATGCACTGTAGATGATGATATGTTCTCAACTCTTTGCAATTTTACACTGTCAATATCTCACGCTCGACATTTGATCTGTTGTCTATGTTCCATTGAGAATACAATATTAGTTTTAGACATTTGTAAATTACTGCATTCTGTTTTTATTTACAGTTTGTATTTTGTCCCAACTTTTTTGGAATCGCTGTGATTCCCTTATATATTATTATAATATTGTATTATACATTATTTTCAGTTTTTTTGCACAGAGGACATCAGAGGTCTTTTACATTGAGATATTCCGTATCAGCAAGAATGATATTATTACAGTATGAGTTTAAGATCATAAGATTAAAAGGGACATCGTGGTCATCTTGTTCTTTTACAAAACACTGACATTCATTATTTTATCACAAATCATCAGTTTATTAATCTTCTCCTGTAGCTACATAAAAATAGTAACTTGCCGAATTTAAACAGACAAATTTTAATGTTTATGAGGGTGATCGAAACACAACTTTTGGTTCTCTGCAATGTTCTGAGCTTATTACATTCAGGAACAGCAACCTTGGTCTCTGGCTGTGTGCTAAAAAGTGCACGTGTAGGCTGAGGTTATAGGTCAGGAAGAGCAATAGTGAACTCCTACATGCTCACAGTGTTACGTGACGGCAATGCCATCCAGAACAAAAAGCATTAAATGCAGACGGAAGTGCACGGAACACAAGACAGAAAAGCACACTACTTAGTCTGTAGGGGATAAGGTGAGGATCGTGGCAGGTGAGGAATAGGTTGAGGTGGCGCACACACACGCAGACGCACAGACACACAAACACAGACAGAGACACAGGCAGACATGGTAAGACACCCCCTGTGCAACGGTGGGAGAGATTTTACTCACTGTCACAACGCTACTTTAAAATAACGAAAGTGCGTAAGAGAGCCTCCCCCTTAAGGTCGCAACTCCCGGGGCGACAAAGTAAATTACCAGACAAGAACCACAAGGAAAAAGAGTAGAGGGGGCCAAAACAGAGGGAAAACTAATAACATGACAAACAGGGTAGGAGAAGACAAGTCAACCCACAGATCGCTGTGTAGAACCATGAACCCGCCAAGTAGAGAGTCCAGGCGGGGGATCTTCTTGCCATGGTGTGATGGGGGAGCCTAAGAAGAAGGGTCACGTGCTGCCCACCCCAGTGTTGTCGAGACAGTTTCTGGTGATCCCTCCAACTCATCACTAGAGACAACGGGGCTGAGGCTCTCTACGCCCACCTCCAGTGTCTCCCCTGATCCCCAGGGGCTTCTTGTCCCCAGGCACTCCTGCGCCAATGAATCCTATGTAGGAGGTTCCTCAGCAATCTGCTGGAAGAAGGGCGATATCTGACGTTCCTCCTTCGATGTGTGGAAGTGTGCAATGCGAAGTCCAGCAATGCAATTCCAGAGTTGCACCAGCTCGGTGAGTACAATCCCCTATGCCGCGTCTTGAGATCATAGATGGGGACCTCACATGGAGTAATGTACTCTGGGTAGATGTCCTCATCAGACAACGAGGAGTACATACTCTGTAGGGGTCACTCATCCTCCTGCTCTCTGCACTGTAGGCATGTTCATTCTGTTATGTTACGGCAATGCCATCACAAACAAAAAACATTAAACGTGGACGGTAGCGCAGGGTTTATTTTACAACAAAAACCAGACAAAAAGCACACAAAACAGTCTGTGTGATAACAGTGGGTAATAAGGTGAGGATCCTGGCAAGGGAGGAATGGGTTGAGGTGGCTGCTGGTTCCGATGCTGGAACGTCCTTTTAAATCATCGGAAGCCAGCAGCTGTGCACAGACAAAAACAGAGTAAAAATATTAAAAAAAAAATACTAAAAACACTGCAGAAAACAGAGCAACACACACACAAAAACACATACATTCAAAAATGAACGTGCGTCTGAATTACTCTCCCAGCCTCATATAGCTAGCAAATTAGAAATAGGAGTAAAATCCAGGTGCACGCCCCCCGAAGACACATGCACAGACACAGAAACACAGACAGAGACACAGACAGACACCCCTTCCAGAAATTTTACCTCCTGTCACTACGCTACCGTAAAATAACAGAAGCGCAGTAACACACAATGGTGAAAGCTAGCACCGTACTGTGGTATATAATAGCTGTGTGGCTGTCATTCTGAAGCTGCAGTCAGGCGAGGGGGTATAAAAACACTATTTTCTCCCAAATTTGATCTCTTATAAGCTACACTTTCAGCTTTTCAAGGATCTCATAAAACATGGTAGCAATAAAGACGTTCTACTGTATTCTTTACATTTGTTTTCATGGCATTTAGCAGATGCTCTTATCTAGAATCTTTTAAAATGTTTGGTCCTAAAGTTGGAATGTAAAAGCTAGTGACCTCATTGGTACCTTGAGCTGGAATACTGCCAGAAATAGAAAGTGATAAATTTTTTTGCCACTATGCTTGCACACTGCGGAATTGGTCTTCTGCATTTAACCCATCTGTGCAGTGAAACACACACATACACACACACACACACACACACACACTGGTGCAGTGAGCAGCTATTACAGTGCCCGGGGAGCAACTGGGGGTTAGGTGCCTTGCTCAAGGGCATATTAGCCGTGACTTGTCGGTACTTGGAATCGAACCAGGGACCTTCCGGTCGCACGGCCGGTTCCTTAAACACAAGCCTACAACTGCCCCATAAAATAACCCATACAAGCCCCCTTTAAACAACTGCAAGCAAAAGGAAGCATATTTTCCAAACAACATTATGCAACATCTAGGGAGAACAAGACTAAGGATAAGTGATATAGTGAAAATATTAAATTCAGTCTGCTTTTGACGAGATGAGATATTTTTGTTCAGACAAGGTGGTTTATTCCACCTAATTGGTACCAGGTCATTAATGTCTAGATGCTTGTATCTTGTGTGTCCTGGATAATAGTGGATCAAGACAAGAGGCACTTAAAGAAGGAAGAGCTCTGAGTGTGCATCTGGATTTGACCCTTATCTTCATCTAGGGAGGGGCTGAATCATTTTTGGCTTTAAAGGCAAGCATCAAGGTATTACATTGGATATGGGCTGCTTCAGGAAGCCAGTGAAGGGTACGCAGTAACATGGCTTAATCAAAGAAGACTGAAAACAACTCAAGTGTGTAGAATTATTATTTGTTGTTATTGTTTGGCCTTCTCGTCCAACATCGGTGTGTGACCTCACAAATGCGCTTCTGGAAGAATGTTCAAAAATTCTCATAAACACACTCCTGAACCTTGTGGACAGCCTTCCCAAAAGATTTAAAGGGTGGACTGACATCATTATGAACCCTATAGACTAGCTCATATGTGAGTCAAGGCAGGTAAGCAAATACTTTTGGAAATATAGTGTAATGTTTGCCCCACTGTATTTAATAAAGGATTGCTAAACATGTGCGTTATGTGCATCATTCAAAATAAGCTTATATACTGTACAGCACAAGTGATGCAGAATCCCAGTGATACTTCCATCCATCAACAATAACACAAAACACACCCATATCCCAGTCTCCACACTATTAATCTGTGCACTCATTGGTTTCACCTGTGTCTTGTTTTTTTATATCCTTGCAGGCACAAAGAGACGGACAAAAATACCAGCTCCTTGTGTGTCAGATGTATCAGATGAGCCGGTCCTATTACCAAGAGTTTCTAGCGTGTTTTGTCCAAGGAATGTTATGACGTATAATTCCTTCTGCTCTGTAAATAGTTCCTGTCAAAGCATGTTTATAATCTCTATAAATGCGTCTAACATGCTATGCTGTAGATCATTTCGTCGCAATAGATTAATACAGTTGCTTCAGAATTCTCCATGGATTATTACCCATGATTGTGCAGTACAATAATGAATAGTAATAGTTCATTACAAGATAAACTGATAATGGCTTTATGCACAATTATTGTATAGGAATGAATAAAAATGTATACCAATAATCTTGTACAGATTACAAATCATTGTATTCATTTCTGAACATTTTCCATATACAGTAGGTGATGCGATGCATGGCATGTAGGCACAGTGGTAGTGCTGTTGCTTCAGAGTACGAAGGACCCGGGTTATTGTGAAATGTTTTGTGTGGAGTTTGTGTGTTCATGCTTGGGGTTTTACCTCACAGTCCAAAGACATGCATGCTAGATGAATTGTAGACATTAAAATGTCTGGGCCTTATCCCAAAAAGGTAAGGTTGCGTCAAGAAGGACGTCCGGCATAAAACGTGCCAGGTCAGCAATGCAGGTGACTCGCTGTGGCAACCCCTGACTTGAGAGTGTAAAAAAGTGGTAGATATGTGAAAACCACTGAAGAAAATATATTTAAGCAGCAAAGAAAAATGCTTCAGCAAGTCATTCCTCTCCTGTGTTTGACTGATCTGTCTCCAGCGGCCATTAGAGAAGTGCTGATGGGACGTAACAAGACAGCATGGCTTCTCCTTATTTGTGCTTTCTGCACATTAGTAATTGGCCCATAGAGAGTGCAGATAATTGTGCATCCCTCTGTAATAGAAGAGTGGGGGCTGGGGGGTATTCTGCTGGTAAGCCTTGATTGTATTTGTTAAAAGGAGGGAATTAGTGAGGGGAGCTCATGGCAGTCACATCGATCACAGCATAGCATTAGGCTTGTGTTGCGGTTATGGTCTGCACCCAGCGTAGGCGATTTTTCATGGATTAAGAGGGTAGGAGGACCAGGGTACGCTGAGCATAATCCAATTATTTACACATGCAGACTTCAAATTAATCACATACGCCTTACTCGTGCATGTCAGTGTGTGACAGCTGAAACAGATAACCTTAAAGAAATATAATAACAAGTAGATGAATTAAAGACTTACAAATAAAAGATTCCCAGTTAACTCCTGAGCTAACCTATTTTTGAAGTGTTTTGAAGTAGGTGTCATGAATTCCTCTTCAGTGTGATAGACACTGTGTCACTGTTTGATTTTTAGTTATTCACCATATTGTGTTTGCTTTGCACCACTCTATCTAGTTACACACTGCCTGATTGTTTTCACCTGTTTTGTGTCAGAAATGCAGGCTTCTGAACTGAGCGCTGATAACAACTTGTCCCTGATTTTCATAAAAAACTTCAAATTTCAATTTGTCTGACCACAGAACAGTTTTCCACTTTGCCACAGTCCATTTTAAATGAGCCTTGACATAGAGAAGACGTCTGCGCTTCTAGATCTTGTTTTGATACAGCTCTTTTTAGACCTAGTTATGTTAATTACCTATTGCCATTAGACCTATTGCCAAATAACCTATTGCCAATTAGGTTGCAATTTGGTTTTGGTCCCATCTTTTTTGAGGTTTGTTGTACGAAATGTCAAATGAGCCAATATTTGGCAAGAAATTTCAAAAGGTCTTACTTTTGTTCTATTGTAAATATAATATCAGTTTTTGAGATTTGTAAATTATTGCATACCGTTTTTATTTACAATTTTTTTTTGGACCGTGTTTGTAGTATTTAATATTATTTTGGTTTCCAGTTTATTTACTTATTGTACAATGCTACTACAGGGGTTGGACAATGAAACTGA
>JAOUQT010000023.1:8612745-8628860 GCA_025769995.1 Xyliphius kryptos
CATGTGAGAACTGTGGAAGAAAATCAGAGTACTCGGAGTAAACCCACGCAATCACGGGAAGAACATGCAAACTCATAGGTCGACCCACCCGGAGATCAAACCCAAATCGAATCCTTTTGCTGTGAGGCCACAGCACTATCCACTGCGCCACAGTGATGCCCAAATATTTGTTTTTAAACACGATCTACCATCTGCGAGGGTTTATATAATCACGTGTATTATTTATCTAAAGAAAGCTTAGATGAACAGAACAAGAACGAATAGAAATGATGTTAGCTCAGAAAGTAGGTTTTATTTTAGATTAGTTATTTAGCCAAGGGAACATCAGAAATGTTTTACTCACTCTGGAACCACTGAGAGAACCTGTTTCTGTTAGCGTGTGTGTATTAACTGAATTTGTCAATATATGTAGCATGTTCTTTTTGCACAAACGCAAAGTCACATATCAATACACAAGTTAATGACAATTCAGCATTGCCAATTTACCAAGCGTGCATAGGTCTTTGGAACGTGGAAGGAAACTGGAGCACCCAGAGAAAACCCACATAAACACGGGGGAAAATGCACAAATCCACACAGAAATTCCCAGGTCGTTCCATCCAGGAACCGAACCTGGGTCCTCTTGCCACAGCACTATCCACTCTGCCACCATGCCACCCACAACAGTATATTAGGGGCCTCTTGAGTAAATCACCCAGTATAGTAACTGTACCTCCTTGTATCGTTATGAGGAACTGAGGGCAGTCTGAAAGGTGAAAACTTTAAAAAATAAATCAATAAAAAAAATCATTCACAAAGCAGCAACATAAAAAATTGGGGGGGTGGGGGCGGGGTTAGTGGGAAATGGAGTGAAAGGGTCTAATAATTTTCCAAACACATCAATATGTGCACATGCAATATGAACATTTTCTACACACTTGTCTTTCCAGTGATGATGCCCATAGTGTCCACAGATATCCTCAATACCCGTCAGTAGGTGGTCCAAAAACTAGAGAAAGATAAAACCAAAAATAGGATCTTAATTAGTTCTTTTGCCCAAATGTTGACCCTTAAAGCACCGATTAAAAAAAGCAGGTAAACAAGGAGAAACAAGTCCACCGCTAGTCATGCGTGAGAAAGCTTAAACAAGAGATCATAGCAACACTACATCCTGATAAAGATAAGCACACACTTCGAGGAAATGATTACTATATAAAGATTTCCAAGAAGCCATCTTTGTTTAGATGATTTCAAAATCCAAAACATGTTATGGGTAAGAGCTGCCCAATAAACCTACTATTGAAGAAATGTCTGATCATGTTGGCATTGTGTTACTGGTCACTGAAGATGAGTTTAGTAAGAAAGCCCTAGCGAGTCAGCTTTTTAAATCTGCTTAAATATACAGTAACTACTCTGTTCCTGTGTCTGTGTGCGCACACGTGTGCAATGCCCTGATATCTAGGTTTCCCTTGGGCCCTTTAAGATTATGCAGTAGCATGAGGGAAGACAACAAGGTAAAGAATGATATGGGTGTGTCTGGGAAAGCGGCTTCAATATTTTACTTGCAAATCCTGATTTGTCGTTAAGTCGTTAGCCAGAGAAGGTTGGGACATGACCGGTAGACAGAGACTGCGGGTGAACAGCTATTAATCATCTCACAAGCCGTACTTTATCTGCAAATTGTTATTATCGGCAGTTTGCTATTACCAAGTTATTTTGTCATTTAATAAAATGGATTTAAATGTCATTATCACAAATAATACAGTAGAATTTAATTAAAATGTCTTCATTATTGTGAAGGACAAGCCGGTCAGGAGAAGGCCGCAGTGTGTAAATTGCTGAAGAGATTAGAAGCAGCCAGCAGATGGCGCTCACACACGACAAGAGGATACTGTCCTCCCTAACCCTGATCCAGCACACACACACAAAAATGTAAAGGCAACCAGCAAGTTCAGTCACGTCTCAATACAGAATCGTCTTGAATTTAAGTATGAATGCTTCCATTGGGATTGTCTAAATATTTTCAGCCATCAGTTTCTACTGGCTTGTCTATATCACATTGAGGATCTGACGTACCTTCTGGCTCTCCACTATATGTATTAGTATATGTCATGTCATATGCTACTGCTTTGCAGATGAGTCTGCTTACTCCAATGCCCTCAGTCTCAAGTTTCTTGTAGCACCACACTGCCAGACTATCCGTCACTCAAGACACGCAACGCCTTATACAGGAGGCAAATGTGAAATAACTACTAATTGGGGCACTTTATCTGTGATCATATATCAGGTGTTGGAAATGCCATGATTGTTCGGTGTAGAAGGGAATATTTATTATGCCACTATCAGGTGTCATCGGTGGCTTTTCTTTCCGAGCCTGGTTTCTTGCCATCATTATTTTTCTTTTGTCACCATTACTTGGCTTGTTCATAAGCTTTAACACTTAAAGAAAATAAAAGGTTTCAAGTGAAGATTGTGCCTTTGTATATCTGCTTTAGCAAACCTCCACTGTAAAAAGCACTTCGGAAATAAAATGGTAATGAATTTATCCACCTATAAGTCATTTAAACTGCATGCATATCATTCAATACGCCATGAAAAGACACGGCGCACGCTATATCATATGGACTCTACCACAACTCTTTTATAAATAACTTGCCATTTTGTTTGTTTTTAAGGTCACACGGCAGCTGAAGGATGGACAGGCTGTAAAAGTGATGCACCATTACCTGAGTATGGATCTCCTCATTGATGGATCGCTTCGTTTCCTGCTTTTTCTTAACGGCCAGCAGATCCACCAGAGGACGAATGGTCATCCCCTACACAGCAAAGAGATAAGAAAACAGAAGACTTGATTACAAATAAAGATCAGTGCCCGAATGTTGCACTATTGACCAAAAAATTACACAATTACACAATTTCCACCCGGATTAATAAAGGTTTATATATTTATTGTATTTGCTTTCGGAAAAGGTTATTTATCCCGAAAGGGTGAAACACTTTGCAAGAACACTGACACATGTTGATGTACCACATAGTGGATCCATCACTTTCACAAAACGCATGTATATAAAAATTAGGTACATCAGGTACTAGACAGCCAACACTGCAGGAATGTATTTATTATAATCAATATAACTAAGGCTATGTATGCATGGCATGCAACAGCTTCATCTTATACTGCAGGGCAGTCCATTATCAAGCTTTTTGCTGGTAATTTAAAGCTTAAAAATGGCCTTTGATTTTTTTGGGTGGATTGGTTTAATCTATGTTTAAACAAACATAAGCACAAATGTACTGTTTGCACTAGTGCACTTTAATGTTTTGTGTAGCATCTTGGTCTGGAGGACCGTTGTTTGGTTTTACTGTGTACTGTAACACTGTATATGGCTGAAATGACAATAAAACTACTTGAGACTTGAAATGGCTCAGTATTGCTAACTGAAGAATTCAGTTATGGGGCAAGTCCAAATTTTTATGGTCTTTATTGTTTAACGTCATCCTCAGCACCAGTGGCTATTCTAATGACAGGAACACGGTCATACTCGTGCACAAGTCACATAACAAGTTAAATGACAATTTAGCATTTTCAATTCTCCTAGCGTGCGTGTCTTTAGACTGTGGGAGGAAACCCACACAAACACTGGGAGAACTTGCAAACTCCAAGTCCAAATTTAATAGAGTAGCTAGTTTAAGTCTGTATCACGTGTGAAATATTTAGTGATTTTGTGAATCAGAAAACATTAACGTGAACATTAGATACCATCATTGCATTAATTTTCTTCAATATCATGCAAAATGTTTAATGCTTGTTGGAATCAAAGAAAGAATTTTAATGCCATGAAAAAATCCTGATGCACACACACACACATTAAAGTGGGCATTTCAATGACCTACTGTTTCATACAAGATTTCCGGCTGTAGCTATCCCGACAAAAATAATAAATATATATAGGGTGGGCCGAACACACACACACACACCTTATATGAAAGAGTGGGTTATTGAAATACCAACTTTAAATGTGACTAAATGTATTTAACAAAGTATAGTCACTGAAGCGAAAAGGCTGATGGCACAACGTCTGTGTGACCAATTCAGACTCTCGGAATTACATCCGAAAGCACAGTGCTTTAATTTGCTATACATTAAGCTCCCACACCCTATTCTTAATCATATTGCTAATAATTCCTGACACGTCCTCAACTGTCAGCATCATTGTTCCTTCCAGACTAGCTGAGTAATCAGATTAGATGAGTCATGGAGGCAGAGCAGCCTTGTGATGTAACCTTGTCCTTTAGCAAAGCATTACATCAAAATGATATATTCCACAGACACTTCTAATGTCATTTCAGCAACAATGTCTCCCTCATGACACAAACGAGGCCATATCCATACACAATTATATATATGGTACACAATTCATGGGCAATTTGGCATCTTTAATTCAACAAGCAGGAGTGTCTTTAGAATTTGGGAGGAAACCAGAGCATCCAGAGTAAATCCAGGTAAACACAGGGAGCACATGCAAACTTTTGCAATACTATCTTTGATTTAGATACAAATGTATGTATGAAGCAGGAATACCTACGTTGAGCAGACAAGGGCATTCTCCAGTTTTGTAGCAGGTGGCAGAGTAAACTCTGAAGGTAATTAGAAGAACACCTTTAACCTCACTGCAGATTAAATCCCAAACATGCATGAATTCTTGTAATTGCCCTGAAATGAGGACATAGTAAAATCCAAGGGACTGAAACCATGCATATCATTTTCACTAACCAGTGATATGATTATGGAGCTCTATATACAGTGCTGCCAATAGGGGCACAAAATAAGGACCATGATGCAGGGACTAAATGTAAGGCAGGGCACTCTAGAGCATATCAGGATGTTGTATCTGTATTTAAAATATAAATATATATAAAAAACACCTGACTTCCTGAAATGTCCTCACTAGGGACATAAAATAAAGAAAAACAGGGACTGCACCTCAGAAAGATTGTAGCACAAACACACACTGAACACTTCCAACTCACTACTCACTCCATCAGTACCTTCTTGTCAGTGCAACTAGAATTACTGAGCATTTTTCTACCAAATTACACACATACTTTCTCTTCCACACACACAAAACTGTGTGCCTAATGAAAACATACCAGAGTAACACTTAGAAGTTCAGACTAAACCCAAGTAAAGCTCAAGGCACAGTCTTGGGTTTCTCCATAGAGTCATAGCTCCACATGCCAAGTCCTGCAGATTTGCCTGCTTTTAGATGGTGTCTAATCAAAGTTCATCAATCTCTGATCATGTCTGAGCAATTAAGCAGTGCATGTTCGAACAAACCACTTTGCCTTGGGGTGCAAAAAAAAAAAAAAAGAAGAGACAAGGAAAAACCCAGTGGTATGCAGAAACTTGAAGGTTTCTGTTCATGACACTTTGTGAAAAATTCTCTACACACATTCTGCAAGCATTTACACTGTTTTATAGTTATAATGCTCTTCAACACCTACGACAGGTATAAAAAAAAAAAAACTCTTTCCTACACCTCTGCCCTTCCCAAAATATAGCTGTTGTGACAGAAAGAACATTAGGGGTAAAAATAAATAAAAAAAAAAAAAATTATAATTGGAGGGGTGACATTACTCTGTCTATCTTACCACGGGGGTCAATTACTAATCAGTGAATTGTGCGAACTGCTTTTTGCATGAAGAGGACAAATGTAGTTTTCTAGTGTGTGTTGCTGCCAGCTGAAGTTAGATCTTTACTGTTTATTGTAGTCATCAGTAAGCCTACTATAAGGAAATATTTTTATAGCACTTTTATAGCCATTCTGCATCTACACTCACCAGCCACTTTATTAGGTACATCATTAGTAGTAGGCTGGACCCCCTTTTGACTTCAGAACTGCCCTAATTCTTCATTTCAACAGCGATGGTATTCAGCATTTCTTGGTTATAACGAGTGGTTATTTGAGTTAGTGTTGCTTTTCTGTCTTCACAACCCGTCTGCTCATTCCCTGACCTCTCGCATCAAAGTATTTTCATTCACACAACTGCAGCAAACTGGATAGTGTCTTTTTTCAGACCATTCTCTGTTAAAACCTAGATGTGTGTGAAAATGCCAGTAGATTAACAGTTTCCGAAGTACTCATACCAGAGCCTCTGGCACCAACAAGCCTGCCATGTTTAAAGTCACTAAAATCACTTTCCCTCCCTGTTCTGTTGCTCAGTTTGCACTTCAGATAGTTGTCTTGTAAATGTGATTGGTTGATTAGAGATTTGTGGTAACAAGCATTTGAGCATAGGTGTTCCTAATAAAGTGGCCAGTGAGTAAATATGAAAATTATATAATATATATATTATATATTTACTTCAGGGTGCATTACTTTGCATATACCGTACATGGATGTCAATGCGTTGTGTTTCTATAAACAGTGTTTCAAGTTACAATTTGTACAGTTTAATTATGATATATATATATATAATTTGTACATAATTACCCGGCAAGTTGCATCATGGAGAACGTGCTACAGTTCTTCTGGAACATTTAACAGTCACTCTTGCTTCTTTATTTTACAGAAATGATTGTTTAACATCACTTACAACCTCGAAAGTCCATCTCGGGACAACAACAAGGTTACAAACTCCAATTTGCAGTCTGGGAGGAAACCCACACAAACACGGGGAGAACATGCAAACTCCACACAGAAATGTCCCAACAACCTTTATTATGGATTTGTCAGAACAGCGGCCCGTTATGTAATATCCTGCATGCTTTAAAAACATTTATAGATTAAACATTTTATTGGGTATAAATGCTCCAAGTAATCATTTTTACATGGTTCAATCATGCATATATTATCCTAAAATGTTTTTTTGCCAATATCTAATAATAAGCTTTATCAGCTAAGTGAAGTTACTCAGCCTTAATGTCGATCTTATATCTTTCTCAGGAAAGTGGCCAAAATATATTTATTCCTATTTATTCAGCATTTATTCAGCATATCATTAAAGCTCACCTTTACATCCAATAATTGTCATAAACCTCATTCTTTTGCGCACCAATCATTATCTTATTAATCATGCATGTGGTTACTACAAACACACTGGAGTGTACATCATCAACACGCAATGTAACAACTTCTGAAACGGTGTGTCAAAGGACAACACAGTCTACGGTGTTATCAGATTGGTATCTGCAACTGCCCATGTCACAGATGAGTTACAAAAGAACTAGTATTTGTACTCATAGCTTTCCCATAATTTGCATTAATCACACTGTTTCTGGTTAGGAACCTGGTAGGCGGCATTTGGTCACTCCAAGTGCCCTATTGGTGGTACACACGGCACAGGAGAAAGCAACATTTACCAGCAGAAAGCCACTTGAGCTCTGAGGCATATTGCCCTTTTTTAAGCGACAGCTGCACAGGTGTACCAAGAGCAAGAACCATTTACTAACATCCAGCTGAAGGACACACAGCAGCAAATCATGTGTGGTCTGAAGTGAGCATCAAACTGAACTAATGAGAAGTGAATCGGTTAACTTTCATATGGAGAGGTTCACCACCTTGATGAGTCCGTTTCCTGGCGTCTGTGTGCCATCATGTCACATCAATTTGTGATGGTTGTCTTCAGAGATGTGCTACATGGAATAGGGATAAGATTGCACATCCCAGTCAATTCTTTATCAGCTACTGCAGCCCCTAGGGAGTCAAACCCCTGTTATTAATGCTCCTGACTTTTCCAGCAGCTGAGCCCCATCTGAGCTATCCAAGCTTATATAGTTTCATACACATTCACAATCACATTTTATTTATCATATACATAGTAATACATGGTGCAATAGGCAATTAAATGCTCTTAAAGAATTGATTTGTAAATTACTGGAAAATAAGTATTTGGTCACCCACAAACAAGCAGGATTTTCTGGCTCTGTAACTTCTTCCTCCTCTCATTATGTGTATTAATGGCACATGTTTTATCACTTTAATTTGTATAAATGACACCTGTCCACAGCCTCAAACAGTCAGGCTCCAATCTCAACCATGGCCAGGATTAAAAAGCTGTTGAGAACTTCAGGAAAAAAGTGTATACCTGTGCCAGGCTGGGAAGTGTGAATCTACAATAGTCAAGCAGGTTGGTGTGAATAAATTAACAGTGGGAGTATTTGTAAGAAAATGGAAGACATACAAGACCACTGATACTCTCCTTCAGTTTGGAGCCCTACGCAAGATCTCTTCCCATGGGGTCAAAATGATCATGAAATCAATGAGCAAATATCCAGAGAGACTTGAAGAATGACATACAGAGAACTGGGACCAAAGTAAAAAAACTACCATCAGTAAGACACTATGCCTAAATGGACTCAAATCTTGCAGTGCCAGACATGTCCCCCTGCTTAAGTTTGCCAGACAGCATAATTATGTATGATCCAGAAAACGATTGGGAATAATATGTGGTCAGATGAAACCAAAATAGAACTTTTGGTAAAAATTAAACTTGTTGTGTTTGGTGTAAGTATTGCATCCATACCTACTCTGAAGAATAGAGTGGAAACGTTATGCATTGGGGCTGTTTTTCTTCAAAGGGACAGGACCACTTCTCAGTGATAAGGAAAGAAAGAACGTTGCATGTATTATAAGATTTTAAGCCAAAACCTCTTTCCATCAGTAAGAGCATTGAAGATGGAACGAGTCTGGGTCTTCCAGCATGACACAGCTCCGAGTAGCTCCGTAAAATGCATTTCAAGGTCCTAGAGTGGCCTAACCAGTCTCCAGTCCTCTATCCTATAGAAAATTTGTGGAGGGAGTTGAAAGTCTATGTTGGCCAGTGACAGCCCCAAAACATCACTGCTCTAGAAGAGAATTGCATGGAGGAATGGGCCAAAATACCAGCTACAGTGTGTGCAAACCTGGTGAAGAATCACAGAAAATCTTATTGCCAACAACGTTGTGTAACAAAGTATTGAGTTGAAATTTTGTTATTGACCAAATACATATTTGCCGCCATAAAAAAAAAATCCTATAATGTAATTTCCTGGATGTTTATCATTTTGTCTCTCATAGCTGAAGTGTAGCCATTAGGGATGTGCTTACTAAATCATTTTTTTATTCAGGTATTCTGTCGATTTAGCAAATAATCGAATGATACTATCGTGGTATTGAACAAATATATCAGTAGTGTGTTTTAAATCATGAAACGTCTCTTTAAATGAACAAGCAATTGGCTTTTATTCCTCACTAAAGACACTAAAGATTTAAATCAACACTTATTAGATTAACACGTAACCCT
This sequence comes from Xyliphius kryptos, assembly GCA_025769995.1. Lineage (NCBI taxonomy): Eukaryota > Metazoa > Chordata > Actinopteri > Siluriformes > Aspredinidae > Xyliphius > Xyliphius kryptos. The sequence goes on from JAOUQT010000023.1 coordinate 8,622,010, forward strand.
TTAATCTTATTGGCTCCAAAACTAAACCTTATAAAGAAAGTTAAAAGAGGAACTCAAAATAAATAAATACAAGTATGTGTAAGTGGAAGAGAGAGAATATTTTATTTTGATTTTATATTTCTATTTAATACTTGTATTTCTATTCTACTTTATATTTTTATTTGATTATTTCTATTTAATACTTGTATGTCTGTAAGTCTGTAGCCAAGCTTTGGCAATTTGACTTGCAGGAAAGACAGAGAGAGTGCATTTCACATACAGATGTCTTTACCTCGTCTGCTTGCTCCCACACTTTAGATATTTTCAGATTTTTATGCACACAGCACATGTTCCACCATGGTTATATAGAGTAAAATAAATCCAGCCTCCTTTAATTTGGGTTACAACAGTCCGTGTGAATAAACTGAAGCTGCCCAGTAGAGTACATGGCACAAGTGATATGATATAATAAGATTTAAAGAAGATAGACGTAGATGACATGTATTAACATGTCGCAGTTAGTGGAGGGAGGAACCAACAACAAAGCTAGTCAGGTCAGAGGTGGATGTTTATATTATATACCATTTATATATATACTGTATATATACACACTGACTCGTTCCAAAAATTAGATTATCATGGAAAAGTTGATTAACATCTATAATTCCATCCACACTCAAAAATAAGGCGTAAAATTTTGTTTTAAAAACTGCCTTAGAAGTATTATCAAAATCAGACAGGTTTGTCTGGAAAAGACTCTCCCTCACACCTACCACACAGTTTGGACCAAAGAATTTTCCTATCAAATTCATGCAAATGTAGGTGTGTAAACCATAAATAATAAATCATTAAAGGAATATGGACAGGTGGTAAACATTTTTCGTGTAAAGATTCTACCAGTTCAGCCGAAATCCTGAAGTTGTTTCCATTTTAAAATCAGGAGGTACAAACCGGGTTGGCCATGGTATAGATGTAACATCATACCAAAACATCTTATTCCATCAGGTTTACCAACAAAAGCCCAGTTACCGTATCTATAAAAAAGCCAGGATATTTTCCTGGCACTTCATTTGGCTATCATTGTACAACGTCTATGAATGCAATGTCTAATGTATGTAGCTATTTCAGGAGTCAGCAAATGAAAATCAAGCATATTTGCAGAACTCAGATATCAGTCCAAATATAGTATGTGAATACTGCGAATATGCATGACTTTGTCCCTCTTTACTTTTTTTCTTCAAGAAAAAAAGAATATAAAATAAATTTAAACAAAATAAACAAAAACTAATAAAACATTCTTTAACCCATCTGGGGGTGCCTGAAGCACACACAGCTACCCAGAGCAGTGTGGTCTCCTGTATTGAGGCGCACAGCGAGCAATCAGGGGTTGGGCCTTGCCCAGAGGCTTATAGACATGAATATGTCTAGCCTGGAGCCAGGATCGAACCGGCATCCCAAACCATGTAATCTTGCTATTAGGCCACGGATGCCCCATATTATACCAAGGAGAAATATAGACTTTTATATAAGAAGGGCGGGTTAAAGCAACAAGCTCCCAGGCTTGATTCCCAGGTGGGGCGTCCTTTCTATGTAGTGTTCACATGTTCTCCCCATATCCATGCAAGTTTCCTCTGGATGCTCCGGTTTCCTCCCAAAAACCTGCAGTAGGCTAAGTGATGCATCTAAATTGCCATTACACAAGAGAAATTTCACACTAATTTCCCAGGTTTTCTCAGCCAGAGCTCAATTCCAAGACATTCTTGCTGTGCGGTGGCCACGCTGCCCACTGTGCCACCGAGCCACCCTCGGTATTAAGGTACAATAATATTAGGACCTCCATGTTTTTTTTAGCCTTTGCCCCACCCTTTTTTAATACAATAACAATCAGAAATCCATATTAAATATCCACATGCCCATGGACTAATAGTGTAGGAGGGAAAAAAAACAGGTTTTACGTCATCATAGCCATCATTAAGACAATAATGATTGTAGTCAGGCATTTTCTCTACTGTCAAACACTATTTAGAAGACTATAAAATGTGTATAATATCCCTCACCTGCACAAAGACAGTGAAGAAGATGACGGTGATTATCGCTGTGACAAACATGTTCCTCATAGGGAAGTGTTCTTCTTCAAGCAGGTAGACCAGGGAGAAAGCGATTGCTCCTCTCAGGCCACCATAAGCTATGATGAACTGGTCCTTGGTGGTGAGCTTTACTATGCGGAATTTGTTGATCACGAAGGTCAAACCGATGACCCCTAGACAAAAAAATAAAAAAAGAAATTAAAAAAAAATGACCAGATATAGCAAAAAAAAAATCTGGTTCTGCTTCTCGAACATAATATTTCTTTCAGATGCATCGATTATGTACCAGACAACTATTTCTTTTATGCATATCATCGCATGTGTCTAGATAATGAACGCTGTGATGGTGATTTTATTTGTTAAGACCGTTTCCTGTAATAAACATCCATTCTTCAGATGAATCCAGTTTGACTTGCGCACACTGAGGCTTTATTACTCACCAAGAACGCGAGCCACCATGCACAGGACTACGGTCACAATGACGAACGTCCAGTTCCACTTGTGATTCCCAGCCACTGTGGACACCCCGAGGAAGATAAAGATAAGTGTCTCACTCACGCTGCTCCACATCTTTAGGAAGTATTTGATGGTGGTGTGAGACTTGTGGGAGATGTTGGCTTCCACGTAGGGCCGCATTACTGCACCGCAAGCGATAAGTCTGGACAAAGCACAGGGTCAAAATATGGATTAGGCACAGAAATAAAATTGTCCTGGGAATCAGTGCTTAGTTATAGATAGGATGTAATGTTTTAACTATGAGGGAGAATCAAATAATATTTACAATACACTTTGTACATCTGTCGCAAAGCATTCGTATTCCCAAAAAGCCAAAAATACACGGCTGCCTTCACTGCTTCATCAGAATCACCTGTCTGTTCAGATTCAGTACACATGCACATTCACAATGCAGTCAGACATGGACCGGCACTCAGGTCAGTCACCATGGCCAACACATGTGCAAACCTTTCTATCCTTTCATATGCACTTCTTGATAAAAACAAAATCACATTGGCCAACGCTGTTAAACAATGCATGCTAGTCTTATTTAGTCTTATAATTCCAAGTGGGACAGTCATTTTTGCTTGCACATCCGTCATATATGATCTGATGTAGCATTTAAACCTGCACATTAGTGAACAAAGAGCGCAGTCTAAAGTGTTAATATCTTCATTTTTTTTTCTACTGCACCCTGGTATTTTCTGCTTAGATGTTCAGTGCTGCCAAGAAAGTGTCTGGGCACAGGTGTGACTAAACAAACAATTACTATATAATTCCTCAGATTAATGAATCCAATTACATGTTTGAAAAGAAAAAACATGTAATTATCCAAACAGACGCTGTACATACTGAGAAAACAAACCCTCCAACTGGAAGAAAAGTAGAAGCAGCTTGCTATTTCTTAAAATAATCAGAGCACACTTATATGCGAGGATGTCACATGACCAACAATTAATAAAATCTAGGAATTTATCTGTGTGTGTGTGTGTGTGTGTGTGTGTGTGTATGTGTGTGTTACAGCCTCAGAAAAACTATTCACAGCTCAATTTTGGTCAAAACACAATCAGTTTGTAACTTTTTTTGGAATTTTAACATCAGTGGCACCTTACTGCTTTTTCCAGAACACTATACACAGGTCACACACACACACGTGTCAAAAAATATAGTTTTAGGTAAAAACTCACACTCATCCTTCATGTTGGCTTTACTGCAAGTGGTAAAATAAATAAAGGAGCAAATACAGTACTAGGCCGGCGTTGTTTTGAAGCTATGCAGATTTTAAGAAAATTAGAAGTAAAACAACCCGACTAAGGCAAATAAAAAGATTGGGATGCTCCTCCAACTGTCAAATAAATAAATTATTAAAAATTATAGCAGCCTAGAAAGTTAGTTGGTAGAAATGCACTGTAAAAAAAAAAAATACCCAGGAACATAAGTACAGGCTTTCAATTCCTTGGGGCTGCAACAACTGACAATAAATGAGGATGCTCGTTCAGATTATCTGTACCCCATTGAGTACATTGGTGCAGCCAACAGTCACAAAGAATGATGGGGTACGAAATGAATATCTATGTCTTTCCTCATTATTAGAAAAAGTCATAGCGGAAATTCAGAGCTCAAACGCATTTCACTCATTATTTTCCACTTAATCCTCATGGAGTCATGGACCGGCCGTTTCTCAACCAGCAACTGTGGGCGGGAACAACCATAAAAGGGCACCATTCCATTACAGAGATCACATGCAGTATATTAAAAGATTGAATACACAAAGGTTATTTTCTTTTCTTTTTTATTAAAATAAAGTGTAAATGATTATGACATAACACCACTTTATTAGATACATCTGTTCAATTGCTTGTTAACACAAATATTTAAAAATTACATGGTCGCCAACTTGGTGAATGAAGACAACTTGCTGCAGTGAAAAGCGAGCAGCCAAATGAGTTTAAGTGACTTTGAACGTTCAGAAAACAAGCACCACTGGACACTGTATGATGACTTGATTAGGAACAGATGGCTAATAATACAAGTCTTTAGAGGGAGTGACAAAACCCAGAGTAAATGCACACAAACTCCAGTCAGCACTACCCACTACACCACCATGATGTCCCAGTTGTACGTAAAGCGCAGCTATTAATAAAACATTGTCATCACCCCACTCCAATTGTCTGTACACAGTAAAAGTTGTTAATGTTGCTCAGTTTATACGTGTTCCTAATCTAGCAATTGTTCAATATATTTGCAATATGCTATGGCAAATATATGGCTAACCGGTATATGGCCTGGCATCGCATCTGCATAGATGGGCTCTGCACTATGTAGTCACAACCAGAAATACCACAGCAAACAACATGAGTTCCATTAACCACCAATGTAAAAATATCTGTGACATGAGGTGATAAATTGCTGGTACAAGCTGTCTCTTTCCCACTCCCCTCCTTGGCCTTCCCCTAATGCCACAGCTCTATTGGACCATGCCGCAGACGGTCAATTAAGTCCACAGGCACTTTTAACCGACACATCTCTATATCATGTACCAGAGAGCATGAGCCGTCACCATGTGCTACTGGAACACAGATACTCGCCTCCATATTTTTACTCTGCTTCTCCAGATATATGGTGTAGATTCAGCTATAAAATACAATTCAATTATACCACATTTGACAGTAAACTCTAATCTGATGTTACCTTTCATGTCAAATGACTACACTTACTGGACACTTTATTAGGTACACCTTACTAATAAAAGGTTGCCCTCCTTTTGCCTTCAGAACAGCCCTAATTCTTCATGGCATACTTTCATCAAAGACGGTATTCTGTATTCCTTGATTGGCCATAACTCAAATAACCACGAGTTACAGAGTTAATCTCAAACCAGTCTTCCTATTCTTCTCAGACCTCACATATGAAGCAGGCATTTTCATCCACACATCTACTGCTCACTGGATATTTTCCCTATTACGTTTAAAATAGGGAATCCCTATTATCTGTAAACCCTTGAGATGATGTGCATGAAAATTCCAGTAGATCAGCAGTTTCTGAAATACTCAAGGCTGTCTGGCACCAACAACCATGTCACGTTCCAAGTCATTTAAATAAACTTTCTTCCCCGTTCTAATGCTAGGTTTGCAATTCAGCGAGTTATAGTTTGAGGAGTTGATATAGATATGCATTAACAAGCAATTGAGCTAATAAAGTGACCTGTGAGTGTGTAAAAATAAAATGTACTTATATAAAACAATTATACACTAAGGAAAAGGCTAATTAAATAACTTTAGTCCATTACTCTGTACTGCTATATACATTGTTTTCCTTTATGTAAGAACATATTGATATTTTTAAAAGCATCTTTGCTTTGCAGCATGAAGTCGATGCACATGGTTGTAGAATCCAACACAGTTATTCTAGATAGTCACACGCTTCATGAGACATAAGCGGAGGTCAAGTTATCAGCACTAATTAGCCTACCGCATGTTTTTGGACTGTGGGAAAATACCAGAGCATCCTGAGGACACCCACCTGAAGAATATACAAACTCTACCAAGGACCTACTTGCTGTGAAGCGACAATGTTAATCACTTCATTGCTCTGCTTCCTAGTGCTGCACAGTACCATAAATCTTTCTGGTTGGTTGAAGAAGGGAAGAAGTCTCTTGCCTGGCAATGGTGAATGAATCTTGGCAGTCTCAGATACTGATTCATCATGTTTTTACATCATGAGATATATATATATATAATCTATATATAATTAGGAATTACATCATGTTTAATGGAAAAAAAAAAGGACTGGGTACTCACGCCATGATGCCAGACAGGTGGAACACCTCAGCAGAAAGGTACGCCAGGTAGCTGTAGACAAAGACGAAAAGTGGCTCGATAACGCGTGTGTGAGAGGTGAAGCGGGAGGTGAAGGCCGTCAGGATGCCATAAATAGCCCCCACAAACACACCACCCAGAGACACCACCAAGAAAGAAACTATGCCCAGGAAGATGTCTCCGACAGTCACAGTGGTGGCACTCGAATACTCCTCAAACAGGTGATACAGGACCTAGAGTACATGAGACACCATGAGCACACACATCATATATCACAACATATTTCCCCAATATTGTGCCTGCATATACACTATATTTCCAAAAGTATTTCAAGTCTCAAGTAGTTTTATTCTCATTTCAGCCATATACAGTGTTACAGTACACAGTGAAAAAAAACAACGTTCCTCCAGACCAAGGTGCTACACACACCATTAAAGTGCACTAATGCAAACATTTGCTCACCCTTGCTTAA
>JAOUQT010000023.1:8648229-8662208 GCA_025769995.1 Xyliphius kryptos
GAGGCCCTACACCATGCTAATAAATTATTGTGGTCTAAAACCAGGTGTTTCAGTTTCATTGTCTAACCCCTGTATTTATAATCTCCATTCAAAACATAGGGTTGAGGACTGGTGCATTATTTTTATTTGTATGTTTTTGTTATAAAAACAGTGTGGGACACTTAAATATAGAGTTGGTTGCCAATCGGGAAACAAAGGGTTTTTTTATTCTTAATCAATTTTTCTCAAGAGGTTTAAGAATTTTTTTGCGAAAACTATATGGATCACATGATTCCCTAGAATAATGCCCGATACGATGGAACATTTCATTTAAAACCACATGCCCACTCATTATCTTCTCCACCACCTGTCTATTACTTTCACCGTATCAGTTTGGCGAAACCTGACCACTGACCACATCAATCTGTATTTCATGAAGCCCGGAAACATTTTTATTGCTGCTGTACACAAAGCATCATCTGTTCTGTATTTCTTTCTTTTTTCAGTCGTAAACCGACACGTCGCGCTCTTCACTTTGCCTTCTTGTTTCTCGACAAGCTTGATCTTGTAAACAGTGATTTCCCGCAACAGGGCTCCATATTTGTAAGAAACAATGTCTGTAACCATGGGCCTGCCATAAAGCCCCCTTACATGCACCTGTTCATAATTAAAGGGTATGGGGTCGGCGGGGCTTTACCTAGTGACATCAGTTTCCTACAGCTCTATAGGTAAAAGTTAAAGGGGTCCGTAAAGGTGTTTCTTGGCACATTAGACACTATAAACTGATGTCATGATACCAGCTAAAGGGGTTGTAAATCATTACAGAACATAAGTGTAGATGAGCAAACAGTAGTAAAGCAGTAGTATGTGTACTGAGCTTTCAATTAAAAGTTACTAGTTAGGTAGAAAACTGACACTAGAGATACTATCCAAAACATTATATAAATGTCTTCTAACGTCAGTCAGTCATTTTGGTTACTGTGGAACATCTGCCATATAATGTACATTAGCATGTAGATTGTAACTATAGATATAATACATTGAAATGAATGCATTGCTATAACACAACTGCTGTTATATAAAATTATATTGCATATTCTGGCCAGATGTAGAGGTGGCACGCTGGTACCTATTTTAGGTAGGGTACCCTGGTATTCTCTGTCTGTCTGGGTTTTCTCCGGGTGCTCCCTTTTCTTCACAAAGTCCAAAAACATTCCAATTTGTGTATCTCATATTCCCTTATTGTGTGTGTGTGTGTGTGTGATTCTAGGATGGAGTGGTAAAGTGTCTAGGTATGTTCTCGCATTGTACCCAGCTTTTAGAATTAATTATTGCTGTGATATAATTCCTTTGATTCCTTGTATATAGATACATTATATGCCTATGAACTGTATATTAGTTGTTTATGCTAGCTAGGTAAGTTTATTTTCTTCCTACTTAGTTGTTATTTGTGGGGCAGCACGTCTGTGTTGGAAGAACACAGGGGCAGTTGTAGGAGATTTGATTAGGGGTACTGTCAAAATACAGCTGGAATGCCCTTGGGCAAGGCACCTAACCCGAGGTTGCTCCCTGGACGCTATTAATGCCGCTCACCACTCCGGGCACGTGTGCTCACTTTACAAAATGTGTGTATATATGTGTTTCACTGCACGGATAGGTCAAATGCAGAGGACCAATTACACTGCGTGCAACCATAGTGGCAAATACTGTAGCTCACTCTGACTAACAGGATTGGTGTTTTTAGGGGAAGGGTTTTTTTGTCTTGGTACTGGTGGTGGTTGTGGTTGGAAAGGGGGTTTACAAGATGAGTACACAGCTTTGTACATACATACAAGTCAACATAGAAAGGTGGAAAACGGCAAAAGGTCATTGTCCTCTATAGGGTGGAGATTATTGTGTGGCGCAATGTGTATATTCACAGTTTATAACAGTGAAATAAATCTGATTGTACAAATGTTTTCTGTATAATTTAGACTCAATATCTCTAACATTGTATACAGGCAAAGCTCATAGATTATTAACTATCTTCATTATAAATATTCAATCCACAACAGTCCCAAGTGGTTTAGTCCCAGCTCCGAAGGGGCTTATTAATTCTGCCCATGTGACATGTGAGCACTGCCTAATGCAACAGACAGGTCAGATCCAATCAGAGCCAGGACAATATCAATGACCCACATGTACAAGCTTTGTCTCGGAAAGGGAGAGTCGTTTCCTTGTAATGGATGGGTTGAGTTAAAATTGGAAGACAGAATTAGAGCCCTGCTTCTGTAGCACTTGAGGCTTGTTTATGATTCGTGACTTCACTATCAGCTAATGAAATTGAACAAGGAGAAGGTTCAGCTGAGGATCTGAATCAAAAAGTATGCGTCAAAGAAGAGAAAGACTTTGAGCAAGCATGCATTAGTGGATATTTAATATGGCCAGACATTTCTTGAGGGTCTTAAGCTACTTGTGTGTGCAAAAGTATTAGTCACATAATATTGAAATATTTAAATAAACGTGATTAATAAAATCTGATCTAAAAATAATAAGGTGCCTAAGGCTTTTAAACCATATTGTATACAACCCAAATTAACCAGTATACAAAGACAACCAGCCTAAAGCATGCTAGGACTAAGTGAATTGCCCAAAGGTCAAATCTGTGTGAGCCAAACCAACTCAATAATCACAGTTTTGTGTCAACTTTAACCTCATAGTTGATATGACAAATATAACAAATATAAACCAAAATCCAACCAGAAGTGCAAACACAAGCCCAGCGAAAAGTAAACAGCTGTGAAATTTGCATTATAGTATTGGATCCATGCTAATTTATGGCGCTATCCTTTGTTTATTATCAGGTGCGAAACCCTTTGGGTCTTTTGAAAACAGGCTGGTTGAATAAATGAGTCTGCTGTGTTGTCTACAATGTCTACAATAAGTGGCTAATCTACAGAATGCAGTAAATCCTGATCTGATGCCCAGAGGTGGATTTAGTATGAGGCAATGTGGCCACCATGAAGCAATGTCTTGCCCCTTAAATGCCCCTGTAGCTTTGGATATAAAAATATTTTTCATGAAACATTTTGCATTATGGAAAAGTAAGTGTCAAATTATTAGGATTCATTTCGGATAGTTAATGACTAAAAACTAAAGCAGGTTCAAAAAAATTGATTGATTAATTGCGCTCATTGTTGCCCCTGAACCAGGCACATCATTAAGATTTCAGGTCTCTGTAACATGATGGAGGCAAAGAGAGATGCAATATTAATGTTTAATGTATGAAACAGTGAATGATAACATCGAGCTCAGTATGTACTGCAATAGGGAACTGGAGTAGTTCAAGTCTGAAATATCACCTCAACACAATGCATGTAGCCGGGAACAAGGAAGTCCACTCTAGCATAGTGCCACATGCTAAATCTCTGGAGTTTAAATACTGGAGCAGGGTTTAAAACACAAACTAAGAAAGATATAAATATTTTGACAACAAAACCATTAGGTATGCAATTCATTTAGGCCAAGGGTGTCCAAACTTTTTTGACTGTAGGCCACATAGAGAAAAATATACTGTATGAAGGACCGGGCCACTCAGTTAATGTATATTGCGCCACCTCTGGTGTAATTTAAGCGAGCAAAACAATTTAAATGTTAAAATTATGCAAACAGACACACTTTCCCATTGCATTTTTGTGTACCCACTTAATTTTTGGTCATCCATGGCATTTTTTATTTGATGAATACACTCTCATATGAATTGTAATAAAGTTAGGTGCAATTATCCTGTGTGGGCCATATTCTATGATGGTTTTGGAAATTGCTTGGAGCCAATTAAAAATGGACCAAGGGCCACATTTGGCCTGCTGCCGTAGCTTGGACACTTGGAATTGCATAGGTTATCATCCAAAAAATAGAGTTATCCAAAACAAAGTTAAAACTAGCTGTTTAGGAGTGTAGTCCCAATGCATTTTAGTTATGGTGTTATCAGTAATGCTCAATCTTTTTGCATATTTTCAGACATTTTTAAGCGAACATGAATCATGAACATAGGGAGTGAGATCAGTAGCTTCTTTCACACAAAGGACATAAGGACAATAAGCAGACATGTCAGAGATAAGTTTATAGTCTAAAAGCAGAGGGCAGGAAATACAAAATCAGCACCAGTAGAAAGTTGTAATTTTTAGAAAGTTGGGCTAGACCCAATATAGACAATGTTTATTATGATTTTCATCATATTGCAATAAGAATTGTTATGAACAGTTATGACTCTGTTAAAAAATTAACCCCATGCCACCATCATGCCCTAAGAAACCTTTCTAGAGCTGCTCCTGCTGATGCCCTGATTTTCCATCAGCAGTCCAATTGGAATGGTTACAGACGAATTGCACCATATTGCATTTGCCTTGGAGAGAAAATCAGTAAGTAGGACAGAAGGTCTGGAAACAAATGTGATCACACATTTCTTTGAGAAGGATGAATAATGATTGTAGTTGATGCAAAAATTTGGAAAACAGGATGAGGAGCACAGAGTAGGAAGTAATATAAATAATAATAATAATAATAAGAAGAAGAAGAAGAAGAGAGATTGGCAAGAGACAGTTTTGTGATTTTTCGCAGGTTGTGTACTTTTACATGCGATAATGTTTCCCAGCTAAAGGCTTCGAGGGTGAGTCAAAAATGTTTAAAGCTATATGGCTCTAGAGATTATTTTAAACAACTTATATATATCTACCAACAATATATATATATATATATATATATATATCCAACAAATATATCCACCCAGATGTAACATGCATTTTAATTTACTGTTCCGTTATGCCATGAGGCAAACACGCTTTATCTTTATCTATGATTTCATTACATTTTATACAACTGATCAGATGAGGTTTAAGGATTTGAACATATGACCTTCCTATCAGAAGTCCATAATCTCTCCGCCAAGCTACAACTTTCCTTCCTGTTTGCTCCGCGGCTGTTAATATACCGCTTAGCTTGCACTCTGGTGAACTTATTGCATGGCTGACATGTCAGACTAACAGTTAGTGAAGGCTGCAAAAATGCCTCATGACTTCTGGCTGCCTAAGTAATCTATGTGACGGGTTATCAGAGGTGGGAAAAGTGAGATGTGTTTGGCCTTGGAGTGTGTAAAGAACACACCTATCACTGGGAGATATGGAGAAAGCAGATATTGCTTTTTTGTGTATTTCCGGTAATGGAAACACTGAATGCTATTAGCGTTGACACAATATTAACAGAAATGTGCAAAAATATTTGGCACCATATTGTTTTAGTTTGAGATATTTATTTTTGACATTTCTACATAAATGGGTCAATACATAGTGATTTAGATTTCCAAACTATTACTATTACAAAAGTTCTATAAGCAAAAACATATAACATTAAATAAAGTACCATTTTTCAAATAATGCGTAATAATTACAAATAATGCGCAATAATTACAAATAATGCGCAATAATTACAAATAATGCGTAATAATTACAAATAATGCGTAATAATTACAAATAATGCATAATAATTACAAATATTGCGTAATAATTACAAATAATGCGTAACAAAGACGATTAAGTTTCGCTGTAAAACATAAGGAAGTAGTATTCAGATTCTCCATAACACAACGCAGCTGATTTCCTGAATTTCAAAAATTGTTCATTGTTAAGAAAAAAAATGGTCATCACACTAAATATGGACAGTGTTTATCACTGTTTGCTGCATATATTTGTATGTTTTACGATGTAGAAATAGTTTTTTTTTAATATTACTTTGAAGTATTTCTAGGAAGGCAGGTTGGCAGAGTTAAGAAAGACCCAGGTCCGATCCCCAGGTGGCGAGACCTGGGAAATTTCTGCAAATGTATGGTGTTTCTATGTTCTCACCTAGTTCAGATGGGTTTTGTCCAGTTGCTCCAGTTAATTGGGGTCTCTAAAGTGGACCTTAGTTTGTGAATGTGTGTGACTCTGTGTGTGTGCGTGTGTCGTCCGATGTTGTCCCTGCACTTGCACACGTACTGGTGCCGGGTGGGCACTAACCGGCCCACAAACCTTTGTGGATTAGGCAGAAGATAATTGCTGGATAGATGTATTTTACAAAGCATTTTGGAGATTCTGCAACAGTTCTTCTTGAGACTTTGACTCACACTTGCTTCTCTGACAATATTTGTACTAAAAAACCCCAAGGAGCACAACTGTGGAACTTCCTGCCCATTCTCTATGAGTACATAAGTACTGGATCTACATGACACGTTGTATTAAGTGTGTGCTAATTGACTAAAGCACTAAGGCTGTGTCAAAATAAAATGACATTTTGTAGATAAAATGAACGATATCTGGCCGTTTCACTACACATATTCCTTATCTCGGTCATTTATTTACCTAGGTGCAAGAGTTTGATAAGTATATAGGTCCCAGTCACAGGAGGTATTCATTCACAAGAGCTTGTGTTTGGTGTTTTTCAGCCACACGAAGTTGCACGAGAACGCTGGCTCTTTGTTGAACAAGGTTAGGACACTTTACAATTGTAACAATACAGGTTTAAAAGCTGTTCAACATTGCCCATCACTGGACCCTGAACTGCCCCCATTAAGCACTTTCTCCTCCATGGTGTCTGCTTTAGCCGCCCCCTGTAGCTCCGCTGAACATTAGTCATTATGAATAACAAAAGCCAAGGTACATTGAGTCACTTAGGTTGATCCCATTCGTGGGGTACTTTAAGAGCTCCTTGTGACCTTCCCATGAAACAACATCAATATATCAACTGCTTATTTGTACACAATGGTGTGGGAGATTTACCCACATCCAGCTTTGTCTTTAGAAGAATATTTCACTGACCTGACATCATGTCTGGGTCTTTTATTTTGTCCTATTGAGGCAACGAACCCTGGCTTCTACCTTATCTAGAGGACCAAATGAGTCTATTGTATAGATCTATCAATAATGCAGGACCATTAAGTGTTGTTTTTATTGTTTTGCCCTAGATCCTGTTCCAAACCAGAAGTGGCATGGATCACTTGCATGGACCATTAACACATCATTCATTTATAGGTTATTTGATTGATTGCATCATATGATCAATTCAATATTGGTAGCAAGTCATTAAACCTAGTGAGAAATTAGTATGTCACTAATCTAATCATGGCAATGGGTCATGGACATATGAAGTCTGGATAAAAATCCAAGCCAATGGGTGGAACGTGGCACATGTTTCTAAGCGAGCAGAGAAGTCACCATCGTCGTCTTCTTCTTCAGTTCTACAACTTTATTTGGCCAGATGAACTTATCCAGAAGGTATACACCATATAATTTCCTTGTTTGTGGAAATTATTACATTTACAATTTAGATTACATTGATTGGCAGCAGTTTGTTTTTTTTTTTAACTAAGGCGTAGCTCATTAGTTAAACTGCTCAGTATGTGTGAAACTTTTTGGTCTAAACGTTGCTTCCTGTGTTCATAATGGTCCCCAGATTACTCTGCAAGCATGGTACAGCATGACACTGCACATCTGGTTTCTTTTTAAACATGTGTAGTGCCTTGTCGAGATTTCCCTGCAGGCGCTCAGGCTCTCCCTAGGTTCCAGTTGAAAGGATGGTAACAGGCATTAAAGCTTAAAGAGATGAGAAACTGGAACATTGGGGTTAATTACAAGTCCCTGAGAGAGAACCAGTACCTGGCTGAGTAAAATTAAGGGGGCTACTATTTTTTTCCCAGATGGTCTTGGTCTTAGAGGAAAGATCTGAGGAAAAGGAGAACATTATAATTTGCCTCATTAGTGCTAAAAGAATGCTTAACCTACGGGGTTTGAAGTGCTAATAATGATAAAAGGTTGGCAAGGACTCAGTAGCAAGATGCAAAATAGTCTGTAACCATTCCATTTGGACTGTTGGCTGATGGTAAATCAGGGCATCAACAGGAGCAGTTCTGGAAAGGTTTCTTAGGGCATGATGGTGGCATGAGGTTATTTTTTCCTGCATTTTCCCGCAAGGGAGTCATAATGTGCAGATGCTATTTTCTACTAGCTTGCATTTCTTAGCTATTTTAGCCCGAAAATTCTATTTTGCTAATGTCCATTCCATTTACAGTTGTAGATATGGAAGAGTGCACATGACATGACAAAACCTGTAGTAGAACGTCAAGTTTAAAAAATGGTCTGCCTCTGTTTTGACATTGTTTACTTCCTCAATAGTACAAGTTCCTCTCTAGGTTTCTTCCTCTCATCATTTAAGGGAGCTTCTCCTTGCCACTGTTTTGCTCCGGTTTGCTCATTAAGGTTAAAAATGTAGAAAAAGTAATCTTTGTGATTATATCCTGTATTACGTTTCTATAAAGCTGCTTTAAAGAAATAATATGTGGAACAGTGGCATAGTGGGTAGCACTGTCACCTCACAGCAAGAATAACTCGGGTTCAATACCTAGATGGGACTAGCATGGAAATGTATGTTTGCATGTTTCTACCGTGTTCGCATGGTTTTTCTGCGGGTTCTCCGGTTTCCTTCTGCATTAGGTTAATTGGTGTCTCTAAAAGTGGTGTTTAGTGTGTGATATTTTTGATGACAGCCATGTTGATGACAGGAACCAGGTCATATTCATACACACAAATTTTACATCGTATACTCAAGTCATATTCATACACAACTCAGTGACAATTTAGCATTTCCAGTTCACCTAACATGCATGTCTATGGACTGTGGGTGGAAACTAGAGCACACAAACTAAACCCCCGCGAACACGGAGAGAACATGCTAACTCCACACAGAAATTCCCAGGTCGCCCTATCCGCGAATCGAACCAGGTTTCTCATGCTGTGAAGCCACGGCACTATTCACTGCGCCACGGTGCAGCCTTGTTGGTGTGTGAATGTGTGTTTGTGTGAATGCCCTGTGATGGCAGGGCACCTTATCTATCTGCACCCAGAGAGCCTGGATGGGAATTAGGCGGCTCATGACCCCATGTGGATTAAGCGGAAGATAATAGATGGAGGAACTGATGGATTGATGGGTGGATGAATTTAAATATAGTTTGAGATCCTTGTTGCACTTGTGATATAGCAAACACACCTGTAGAGCTACATGCAGTTAAAAAGTTTCAGAGGAGTGTGTGATTAAGACAATACTGCTCAACTGCCCTGATTGTATCGCAATATTTTCCACCGTCTTCAAACAGGCTCCTGTTTTTTTCCACACCTGTTGTGAATTCTTTCCCAAACAATATCCCAACGCCCCTGAAATCTGGGAATGGCAGACTTTTCACTTTGGGCTGATTTATGACAGGAGTCTGTTGAGGTTGAGGAATGAGGGCATGAATTACTTTTTAGATCAAGGTGTACAGTATTAAACTAGACAGACATAAACTTAAATTCATGAATGCTCTGGTTTTAATGACAGACTAGAGCATCCCCTGAAATATTTTAGCGATAAGATGATTTTCCAACAAGGGCTGGTCTGAATTTTTAATGTCGGGACAAAGCTGACTGTGCAGTATTCACAATGTTTTATTACGAGCACTTCAAACAACAGAGGCGGGAAGTCGGCTCATTTCCACCCTCGTTACTTTTAACTGGGTCAGCTTTTCCGCCTCTGCGGGTTATATATTGTTTTTCGGTGTTGTAACAGCTCGCCAAAGACAGAAGAGGATGCACTGAAACAGCATTTTGATGTGTCATGTTTTATATTGTGGTGCTGGATACTAGCCAAAGGTCCGGAGAAATTCCAAATGGAGTGGAAATTCTGGACATCAGGATGAATATAACAGAAATATGTAATTATGATGTTGGACTTATCTGCAATTCCTCCGCAATACACTCACCATGTCTATGTGTTGGATTTATGCAGACCAGTGTTGAATAATCACCGGATGCGGAAAACATTCATAACGGGTTGGTCATTTATCATTTTGGAAATAATTACTACTAATAATTAGTAATTAATAATCAATTAATTAATAATGACTGCAATTTAACCTATGCCTTTTGCAGCAGTGCCTCCAGTTCCCACCTGTTATACCATAGTATGGGAACAGCCCACAAACGCCACGGTTGCTGAAACACTGCACCACACCACCCTTGTGTATTATTGTGTTGTCCATGGACAAATTTTCTTGAATCACTACAATTGCTTGTGAATGTTAACATCTGCTGTACACCTTATATAAAAGGTATTATAGTGCCCAATTGGGGCACTATAAGTAATTTATTACCACCTGCAGGGTGTTTTGAATCAAGTGATCATTCAGTTTGTATGTAAGGAACTACACGGGTCTACACGCTGTTCTGAGTAGTTTCTCCATCTGATCAGTATCTTATACTCTTTTGTGTTTCCACAGGTTTCTCACTGAGTAAAAAAGAAAAAGAGGCAACAGGTCCATCTATACAAGTATCTCAGTGCCAGTCACAGCAAGCCTGACTCTGGAGGACAAACATCTCAACCCAAAGAAGCCAAGACACTTATCAAAAAGCAAACAGCCAAGTGCATTGTGTTTCTTCCTCTTGATGACCTTCCCAAAAGTAAACATTCTAAAGGTTAGAGCACTCTAAAAAAAAAGAAGATTGGTGGAGGAGAGAAGAAAGGAAAGGCATATTTTGAGTTAAAGGCATATTGGCACCTCTATTTCTGCATCTCTGTGGTAAGGGGAACGTCTCATTTAGGATTGCAGTGAAAAGAGGAAAAAGGATTTTCTCTTGCCCCTCCCACTGTGTGGTTATAAAAATACTGCATACGTCAACTTATTGTTGTTCCCAAAGTGTCTTGAGACTAAATATAGCGAGAGGTTGAAACCTTTGTCACATAGGTATCCCTGGTTATATTCAACTCAAAGTTCCTGGTGGACAGTTGGAACCTGGGGACTTATTCAGGTCTATCTTTCTACTGTGATTTAAAAAAACATTGACTCTCTCAAAAGAACACTGGAATTAAGTGCTTTTTCCCAATAGGGAGGAAATAATGAAGCCCCTAACACCAGTGGGCTCACCCTCACCGCTGCGTCTTCTTAACAAGGGTCCAGATTACCTGCGCAGACAGATAGACAGTGGAAATCGGGGCCGCTGTGTTAGTGCTGTAGAGCGATTAGAGGCAGACAAGGCTAAATATGTAAAAAGCCAACAGGTCATTAACACTAAGCAAGAACCTGTGCTAGTTCCTTGTGTGACCCCTCCACCACCATCACGCCGCAATTTCACTGCTTCAACACCTTTGACACCTGTTCTGCCTCGACATCCATTACTCACACATCCATGTCCTCTTTCACATAACAACAATGAGGATGATTCCAGGAAGGAGAACTTCAGAGATCTATATTTTGAGGTAGAAAAGCAAAATAAAAATAATTCCAGTAAGGCACCACTTACAACTCAAATGAGCCCAATTGGTACCCCGTTGGTGGCACCACACAGCGCCCCTTTGATGAGAAGGAGCATTGGGAAGCGAATGCTACGGCCTGACTCTCTAGTCATTTATAGGCAGAAGAAAGAATGCAAGAGTCCGATGGAAAATGGCGACGGAAACATGAATGCAGAGATAAAGGGTTATAGTTTTGTACGTCGGCTCTTCCAGGGTTCTATGCGAGAGAAGAACAGCAGGAATGTTGACAAGTTGACAGTCAGTGAGAAGTCTTCATCGCGGGATGCGGACTCACATATGTCATGGTCTATTGACCGGGACACAGTAGATGGTGGGAGTGGGACAAGGAGATCCAGTAGAACTGAGTCAAATAATGGCAATACCAGCTTTCAAGAGTCTTGTATTACCTTTGCAATGACAAATTCGCTGCAAAATAGCATGAATGGGAATGAGAATGATATGGACCCTTGGAAGCCCGTGATACCTCTTCTCCGTGCCAAATCAGACTTTCGACTTTGCTCATCACTGGCATTGTCTGAACAGGAACGTTTTTTTGATTTCTGCGGTCTTGACTGGGACTTGGTGAATCGGCTTGGGCCTGAGAACTTCCCTTCAGGTGCCAGCTCGATTGACACTCTGTCATTAATTTTGAGGAGTGTTAGGGGACTAGAAGGTGGCTCTGAGCCTAGTGAGTTTTCTCGCCACTCAGGAGAGGGCCTGTTTCAGGAAGAAGTGACTGAGCAGGTACCCACAGCCGTGTCTATCATCGAGAGGAATGCCCGTGTGATCAAGTGGCTTTATAGCTGTAAGAATGCAGCAATGGAAGAACCCAAAGGTCACAAAGAGTCAACTGTGTAGCTGCAATACAAGACAAACCTCAGGACTTTGGACTAAATGCCACATTGGCTGTTACACATTTGAAGAGCTACTATATTTATTTCCATTAAAATATTTTGAGAGAGACTTTACAGGATGAGAAACGGCCCATCGTTTTCTTACATTTGTTTGGGAACACAGCTGAAACAAAATGGCTGTTTTATTCCATATCTATTATTTAGTAATCTCAGTGTTCCTATCATTGCAGTGGTCCCATTGTGTCTGTAAATAAGTAATACTATTATGTTCAAAGTTCTGTTGTAGAACAAACTGTGCTGTGTACAGACATACAATTCAACAAATGGATAATTCAAACGGAAAACCACTAAACTCTCCCTGTAGTGGGGATCTAAAGTGTTCGTGTAAAGGGAACCGTGCGTACCTCTAGTTTGTGCTGATACATCCTTCCATTAAATGCAGGCATTGGAACAGACAGACATTTGTTAATGCACTAATGCACTGAATTTACCTTGGTCTTGGACAACAACTTGTACCAAAGGAAAATACATTTAATCTCAGATGTCTACTTCAATTATAATCCCAATTATTTATAAATTGCAATATGACAATCATATTTGGTTTATTGCAAAAACAAGTAATATCCGTACACATTTAGCTAACCCGAAAAATTAGTATCAGCGACAGAATAGACCTCATAGAAACAGATTTCTCTTTGCAAGTTCATCACAATGAAGATGGTCATGTCATGTCCTGTCACCCAAATGGCCGGGTCATTCTGAGAAATCTGGGTGAATCTGAGGTCTGCTGGGGAATTTTAGGGTCACGGGGTGAATTTAAAGGCAATTGTTAAAGACATTAATTAAGACACATCACCTGTAGAATAAAACCCTAATAATCCAATTTCTCAAGCTGTTTCCAGACTGCTCTTAGGCATGTTTACAGACCAAGCTGTTTTATTTCTGTCCAGAAGAGATTTATTTACAAATGTTTATAATTCATGCAGGCAATGAAAATAAAGTTGTATTTTTAATTAATATTTGTGTATTTTGAGTCGTTGTTTTCAAATGACATCATGAATATTAAAGCAAACATCAATTTCCAGAAACATTGTGACACTAAATCGACAAATCACCTAAAAGTTTAATTAAGTGATAAAAATACAAAGAACAAAAAGACCACTGTCACAAAGAAACACCTGCAATTCCCACAATCCCCAGAGTACTAATGTCTTGAATTTATTCACTAATTTTCATTTATCTGTCTTTGCTATGTGTTGTTTCCTGCAGAGTAGTGCTATAAAAGTGAGTTTTGTTACAATTATATCTTTGTTCATGCTTCACCAATAATTCCCAATACATCCTGTCTTTGATTTCCAAAACAAAACTCAATCGTCTTGTGTCTTTTTCCAACATGTTTCTCGTTTTTCACAGTCTCAAGTGCCTGTTATTGTTTGGGAAATCATAGCATGTAGCACACTTGAGTCAGACACCAGGGTCCATTTAAAAGCAGCAAAAAGGAGCCAAAAGGTCTCTGTTTTGTCTTGGTGGTCAAGTTACACCCCTCTTTTTTCCTTCCTCTTCCCTCCCTTTCCACCCTTGCATAGGCTTTATGTGTTATAACAGCACTCCTATCAAACAGTGCAGCACAACATCCTGTTTTTTCCCCTTTGTCTTTTTTCTTTATTGCATCAGCCAATGATTTTTAAGAAGTCACAGTATTTATTGACTGTAATTTTGGTGATCCGCAGAGCACATATACAGGGGTTAGACAATGAAACTGAAACACCTGGTTTTAGACCACAATAATGTATTAGTATGGTGTAGATCCTCCTT
>JAOUQT010000023.1:8719367-8730574 GCA_025769995.1 Xyliphius kryptos
ACACCTGAGCAATACCACAGACTGATTGACTCCATGCCACGCCGCATTGCTGCAGTAATTCGGACAAAATGAGCCCCAACTAAGTATTAAGTGCTATATATGATGATACTTTTCAGTTGGTCAGCATTTCTAAAAATCCCCTTTTCCTGTATTGTTCTTAAAGTAATATTCTAATTTTATGACCAGAACCTGTATATTCCCTCTGCATATGGAATTGCATGTATGCGTTGTAGGTGTTATTACTGTCACTGCTCACATGCTTTCAGACGTCCAGCAGATCCAGTAGAGGGCAGTTCAGAGTAAAAAAAAATCAAACATGGCAATAAATTCTATAAAATTCTATATAAACGATTCAAATTTCTCCTTCGTTCCTATATGGAGGTGATCGCATGTTGCACTTCCAGCCACGGTTTCTAGTGGCTTCATCCTGTCCTCATCCGTAATCTTTTAGAAAACTTGCAAATTACGTATAAAATGAACGCAGAGTACTCCATCCATATCCGTACTTAACGCTGAGCATAAATGAGGCTTAAGGGCCACTTTAGAGACAACCTAACGTGCATGTCTTTGGAATGCGGGAGGAAACCAGAGCATCCGGAGGAAACCCACACGCACATGGGGAGAACATGCAAACTCCACACAGAAATTTCCAAACAAAAACGTCTCTTTATTAACTTTATATTTGTTTTAAAAATAGTTTTCCTTTGCTTTCTGTTTGCTTTTACTATTATATTCTTAAGTTATGTACAGTATTACAATTGGCTAATCTTTTAGATTTTTTTTTTTTTTCAATCCACGGGGCAGCACAGTAGTAAAATCTCTTTACAGTTAGAAGGTCCTGGGTTCGATTCACACTTGGAATGACCTGTGTAATTTGTATATGGAGTTTTTGTGTTTTCACTGTGTTCACCTGTCTTTTCTCCGGGTGCTCTGGTAGGAACGACATGCGCATTAGTTAAATTGGAGACGCTACATTTTCTTATGTACTGAGTATAAGCTTGTGTACAGATATACAGTGGTACTTAAAGGTTTTTCTATATTTCTGAATAAATATGACCTTAAACATTTTACACAGGTCCTAAAGAGAACCCAGTTAAAAATATAGATAAAAACATTATATTTACAATATTACATATTTGTGAGTGGCTAAAGTATGTGAAGCTTTGATTTCAGTATCTGGTATGACCCCCTGTGCAGCAATAACTGCAACTAAAGGTTTCCAGTAACCTGATCATTACTACACACTAGAAAGGATTCCTCAGATTAACTGCTGGCTTCAGGTCCTTCAACAACATTTCGATTGGATTAAATCAGGACATTGACTCGGTCATTCCAAAACATTAACTTTATTCTTCTTTAACTATTCTTGGATAGAATGACTTGTGTGCTTAGATTTGTTGTTTTGCTGCGTGACCCACATTCTCTTACGATTCAGATCATGGACAGATATCCTTACATCCTTACATGGACAGATATCCTAACATATTTTCATTTAGAATTTGCTGATATCATTCAGAATTCACTGTTCCATCAACGCTGGCTAGTCATAGTGCCCAGATGCAACAAAACAGGCCCAAACAATGATACTACCACCACCATGTTTGAAAGATAGGATAAGAATCTTATCCTGGAATGCAGTGTTTTAGTTTAGTTTGAGAAAGGCCATCACTTGCTTAGAAATTACACTGGGGTCCTTTGTGACCTCGCCAACTATTACACATCTTGCTCTTGAAGTGATTGTTGTTAGTTGACCACTCCTGGGGAGGGTAACAATAGTCCTAAATTTCCTCTACTTGTACACAGTCTGTCTGACTGTAGTCCAAACTCTTGTAAGATGGTTGTGTGACCGGATGAGCATCAACAACTCTTGTCCTGACATAGAAATCTAGATTTATTCGTCCCATGATGCAATTCTACACGTGTTTGTGAGCAGATCCCTGTGTCTACTTACACCTGTCATCCCATTGATTCAAAAGACCTGACTCTGATTTCACCTATTATACTCAACCAAGTATAATATTTATTTTATTTGTTTAACTAGGTTTCTTTATCTACTTTTATATATTTTATTCTAACTCTGTGTGTGTGTCCATCTGCTTGTTTAAAGCACTATTCATCTGACCAGACAGATTTCTTCTCGGTACGGCTATCGTTAATAGTGATCCATTTCGTTGTGAAGGGCTCAATGTGGCGTCACATCCCTGCTGCCTTTTAAAGAGCTGTTCAGTGGGCGAGGGACGGTGCAGAGGTGGAGGAGGAAGGAATTAGGGGTGGTTAATAGAGATGGTGCGAGGGTGTATGGAGGGCTGATGAATCATAGGATCAGACGTCTACGTCACCTCACGCACCGTCAATTCCCGAGTGCTTTTATTTGGTGGGTGATGATGACAAATGTTTGAGTCACAGGAAGAATGAGGGTTGTGTGTGTCTGTGTGTGAGTGTGCGTGCATGTGTGTGTGTACGTGTGTTTTTGAGGGTGTGGTGATGAGCAGCATTGACCACATTTCCGCAACTACGGAGGTGACTCATTTTTCGTTAACCACTAGATGGCAGTATTTTCACAGCTATATACACTAAACGGTATATCAGGCAGGTGGCATATGATCATTGATAAACTGCCACATGGTGCACTTCGTGGTTATGCCAAGGTCAGCTCCCATATACAGTTTTTAATCTGTTCACTATACTGCAGAAGGCAACATTTTCCAGCTATATGTAAACAGGCTGACTTCGACCGCAGACAGATTGCTGTAGCCTGGAGGTTTGATGCCAGTGTTTCAGAAACAGCTGCACTTATCATGATGGCAAAATTAAAGGAACCATCGAACAGATCTAGCAAAGCTGTCGCAGCGAACATGGTTTAATTATGCATGGAGGAGGTTTACCACAATGTGGAGTCTGTTTCCCAGGTTCTAGGGTCGGTAATAAATCATAAAGATGGGCCAACTCATTATTAGGCAGGTGTTTTTAATCCAGAGATTGTTCTGTGTAATGTAATGTAATTTTATACAGATTGCGTAACAATTATTGAAACATCCTCAATAACATTCACAAAATCTTTCTGTCTCTCTCACTCACTCGCTGTCATCTTGTAGGTAGTGGGCAGTATGGACGCCCATCCCAGTCGATACTGTGCCACGGTAAGGGTGCAGAGGCCACGTCAAGAGATCATTGAAGATCTCTCCTACATGGTGCGCGAACTACTCATTCAGTTCTACAAGTCCACCCGCTTTAAACCCACCCGCATCATCTTCTACAGGGACGGCGTACCGGAAGGACAGCTACCGCAGGTCAGCACAGATCATCCATAATTTGCAGTTAATCTAGGGTTCTTTTGGTCTGTTATAAAAAGTCTGCAACCTGGATAGCTCAGTCGGAAGAGTGAGCTGAATAGCTCAGTTAGTAGAGTGTGCTACGGGTAAACCCTGGAGAATAGAGCAGAGTAAACTGGGATTTGACTCCTTGGAGCGATAGCTGAAAAGAGATTGGGATGCACATCTGTGCATACCATCATTGTTGAAAGTATCCCATGAAGAATTAAGGCATTTCTGAAGGCAAAACCTTTTACTAGCAACTTGTAATTAATGAAATTTACTAACTAACTGTAAGCAGATAAAAAAATCACAAATGAGTATTTAATTATTTGAGATTAGCTGGAATTAGTGTCAGCAAACATTCGGAACGTGAGATGAGCAGAGTTGTTTGTTATGGGCACAAGGTTTGGGAATGATGCACGAGTGAGATCATAGCGATGATAATGATGATGAGGATGATGTAATGTGACTCATGGCTGTTCTGTGTCCTGCAGATCCTGCACTACGAGCTTCTGGCTATCCGCGATGCCTGCATCAAGTTAGAGAAGGATTACCAACCCGGCATCACCTACATCGTGGTGCAGAAGCGCCACCACACCCGTCTGTTCTGTGCCGACAAGTCCGAGAGGGTGAGTCTCTGAAATGAGTCAGAGTCAAGAGCAAAAGGCTGAGACATCAAACAATAACATGGTCACTTTCAGTCACTTAGAAACATGTACATGCTTCATTTGGTTTTAGAAAACAGATGATTCAATGCTGTTTTAGGCTAAAACTGTTGGCTGTGGGGTTTTTTTTTTCAGATTGGAAAAAGTGGCAACATTCCAGCAGGAACCACAGTCGACACCAGCATCACACACCCCTTTGAGTTTGATTTCTACCTTTGCAGTCATGCTGGAATTCAGGTAAATAAAATAATACATTGCACTGAAAACATTTATTCTCACACTTTTATACACGCTTAATCCTGGTCAGGGTCGCAGGATTGCCAGTGCCTAGCCAGCAGCACAAAAAAAACCCAAAACAAACAGACTATTCAAAGTTTCTAAAGAATTTCTCGTCTGTTCTTCAGGGCACCAGCCGGCCTTCGCATTACTACGTGCTGTGGGATGACAATCGCTTCACTGCTGACGAGCTCCAGATTCTTACTTACCAGCTGTGCCATACGTACGTGCGCTGCACACGCTCCGTCTCCATCCCCGCACCTGCCTACTACGCTCGGCTTGTGGCCTTCCGTGCACGTTACCATCTGGTAGACAAAGAGCACGACAGGTAAATCATCAAACCTCGACTATGACTTAACCCAACATTTATTGCTCATCAGTGGTTCAATCATGTAATTAGATCTCCTGCTGTTATAATCACGAAGAAGTGACAATATACCCATCCCAGGTCTAAGAGAAAGTTCATTTGTATACAAGGTTTAGGGTTGAAATACAGGATGTCAACTCACATCCCATGTGACTTTTAAATAAATGGTCAATGTGATTTGTATATGAAACTGACCCCCAGTTCAATTGTTATGAAGCAGCACTGGTTTCAGTTGTTATGCAAATTTACATTGCTATAATTTAGCCACTTCACAGCAGTAAGGTCTGGGTTAGATTCCTAGGTGGGACGTCCCGGGACTTGGCACTAAGTGTGGCATTAGTGAGTAAGCCTAACAATGAAGTGCTAGTATGGCTTAAATGCAGTTTTTATGAGGCCACCTGTGGCCTTTTGACCCAAAAAGAACAATTTTACTAATCTTAGTGTTGTGCCAATTAGAGATGCAAGTATAATAGTTTGGGGATGTTTCTCATAATTTAGATTCAGGCCTATTTGCATATTGCATACCGCTCACCATGGACCAGTTCGAATATATCAAAGTAGTGGTCATGTCATGCTAAAGAAGAAATGCCAGGAGGACACTGACCCCAAACAGACCAACAAGATTGATGTTATGATGGGGCCAGCCCAATTCCAAGGCCTTAATCCGAGTGAGAATTTGTAGAGTGACATCAAAGATTTTGAGAACTGTGAAAGGTATTCCACTCAGCTTGGGCTGGATATTGGTAACTATTAGTTAAATTAGTCCGAAGTTAAATTTACTTGAATGAGCCGGGGTTTGATCCATTGCCATTAGGTAAAGAGACAGTGTCAGTATTTTATATCATGTGATGTATATGTTATATCTTTGTGCGGTCACTTAAAATCTCAGACTGAAGAATTTACTTGGATGAGTGACAAAACATATCTCCACACTAAACCTTGCATCATGATGAACTGACTCGACTTGCTGTGGATTACTTGGCTACAGGTGTATTATTGGGGTTTTACTGTACTGCTCACTATTGTGTTTCCTCCTTTTCTTTGTCTGTAGTGGCGAGGGAAGCCATGTCTCAGGTCAGAGCAATGGTCGGGACCCCCAGGCTCTGGCCAAAGCTGTGCAGATTCACCACGATACCCTGAGGACCATGTATTTCGCCTGAGAGCCTCAACTTGTGAGCTCAGATGATGAGGGATTTCTTAAGAACCTTGTCACCTCCCTGCTCTCGAGCCAGTTAGACACTACAAATCTCAAACACCTCAACAGAACTAACACAGTGTCATGCCCTTATTTGGCAGGCCTGAGCCTTGTTTACCTTTTTGTTGATGATGGTTATTTTTAAGTGTTTCTTTGTTTACTACCTTCACACAGTGTTTGTAATTATGTATGTCTGTATGCAATATGGAGGAGACGC
Source organism: Xyliphius kryptos (assembly GCA_025769995.1). Lineage (NCBI taxonomy): Eukaryota > Metazoa > Chordata > Actinopteri > Siluriformes > Aspredinidae > Xyliphius > Xyliphius kryptos. The sequence continues at coordinate 8,725,402 of JAOUQT010000023.1, forward strand.
AAAGGCACAACCCACCGAAATATTTGACTGCCACTACAACACACCAGTGTTCAGCGGAGAAAAACAAGCATCAATACCGTTGTGTCATTTTAATTCTTGCTCTATGGACCTTGTTTTTTTTTTTTAATTGTTTTTAATTTTTAAACCGTTTCAAATGAAAGATTTTAGCACTTAGAGTTAGTTTTTAGACAGCGTGAGTTAGGCAGTTACGTTTTTGTCTCTAGTTCGGATGGTAGCTCTATGTGGACTCCGGAGAGGTTATTTAGGTACGCCTATGTAGTCATGGGTAGCACTAGCATAATGATAGCTAGTGTGCGTTTATGTGGAAGTCCATAGGGGTCATGCATATATTTCTCTTGCTTGTTCTTCCTTATATTTCAGTCTTATACCATGTAGGCAGGATTAAGCTTTACTAAAGTGGTAGCTATAGAGGTAAAAGAGTGCAATCCAATATCTACAGATTTTCAGCAAGAACTTGCTTGATCAGTGAAATGCTGTAGGTTTGCACTAATGCTCTGAGGCTAATGTAGCTGAGAAAATATGTAAAGCTTATAGCCTCTGGTTTAACATTGTGCAGACTGCATGTCCAAATCACAAATATGGACCAATAGGGCATAATACGTTTTTTAGAAAATCTTAGTAGGCAAATATTAGTAGGCAGTCTTGTTTGGATCATACTTTAAAAGTGGAGTCATATTTGGGGTAAAGGAGGACATGTTCTCCCTGTATCTGTATGGGTTTCTGTCCTGTTCTTTGCTTTCATCTTACATTACAGAAACCTGGCCTTTAACTTGCCTCCTTAGACCCAGCGTTCCCTGGATAGAAATCACACACAGAACTAGGATATACTAGAATGAATGAAAAATGAATGGCTGCGAGCCAGTTTTTTTTTTATTTCAGTGTGTTTAATGTCAGGAAAAGAAGCAACACATGACCTCTATGGACTTCCATACATTTACAAGTTACTCCATAGAAACCAGCATTCAAATCCAGCAAAAATGTGATGCCAACCATTTAACCTGGCTCTTATCTTTTGAACACGTGCATCTGTTTCAGACAGACTGTGTGTATGTGAGCTCTGTGTGAAGATCGCACACACACCTTTCCTTCCTACTCCACAAAGAGCCTTCCAGCCACTTTAACCTGACCTGTACATGAAGCAATACAAGTTTTGTAAACGTCCGTCGTGAGCGCTCTCTGCTCACGCTGCACATTCCACTCTCTCCGAGAAGGACGTGATACAGTTCCTTTCCCGCCTTCTCGCTCTCACACGCTCACTCAAAAGACACAGGAACATTTTTTTTTAATCTTTCCAGCAATGTAGCTGCCCACCACCTTTTCCTGCATACAAAAGGGAAAGCTCTGCCGTCAGGTAAGGTCATGCCCAACCCACCTATCTTCTCTGGCACCCCACAAACACAAACACACACAGCCTTTTGATATCAAAGCCTCAAGTCACATCCTTCCATGTAGCAGCCATGGTACAAACACAGGCTCGCACAAATAAACACACCTACCTACATATTACATCTGCCTGGATACATTTCTGCCAGATGTGTACCATGTACACTAAACAGAAGTTTTTTTTTTTTTATACCATCCATGTCATTGTGGTTTCATGTATTGCATGTTTAAATTGTGACTGGTTCCTAAGTAACCGTGCTCCTTTTATTTCTATGCCGTAAATTGTTCTTATTAATTGTAACTGCACTTGTTGCTCCTCGGTTTCCACCCAGGGGATGCTGTACATCTTGATTTCACTTACGTTATCCTCAAAAAGCACCTCAAACTAAACTGTAATGTCACGAACAAGCGATCTGTAGAGATTTCCGAGGGATCTTGGTATGCAACTGTTAAATAGGTTACATGTTCCAGCCAACATCAACTCAAAGTGTATTTATAACTTGAAATGGTATATAGAATTGTCAAAGCTCTGATCTAATCTCACACAGCAGTTGTATATCATGATGCAATGCTTAATTCACTAAATTCAATCAAAGGAGCCTGAATTGGGGGAGATCACCCCCCTAGACCCAAAGATAAGGACCCGGAGATCTAACTTGATCTGAGTCAGCCTCAATATAAAAGCAATACAACGCCACTTGCAAAAGAACGGCCCTGATCTTAGCACTTCCTAATATGCTGATTTGGAAGTACATATGAACAATGATATTATTTTGGCTCTGTATGTTATAGTGTCGGGAGGGTTATTTTTTAATGAAATAAAAGTTGTTTTGTATGAAATAAACTTTAGTCTTGTCATGAATATTACTCAACATAATTTAGTTTAGGATTGTCTCCAGGGTTTGAGTTATTGGTGTACTGAGATTGCTAGCGTCAGAATGGGTCTCGGCAAGATTCAGAAGAGCTCGCGGAGATTCCATTGCAACACAGTCGGACTAAGAACATTTTGGAAATCTGTAACTGAGGAAATTATTGTAGCTAACTGAGGTATTTAAGGGAAATGACCACTCAAGTGGTTAACACACTGGCCTTCTGGTCATAAGCTTACTAATTCTGGTTTATCTACTTTAAGGGTATTCAATCTAGAATGGGATGTTCATAAAGCATGTATAATTGGGTCAGATGCCAACAAAACTTTGGGTACACCAAACTATCAATATCGCATGTTTATGTGCAATGCTTAGTGACAGCGATGCTAATATGATGATGAATGTTCTCATTTTTTCATGCATTTACTACTGTAACTCACTGTTCTATTCACTTCCAGTTAAACTCTCCAGTACATCCAGAATTCTGCAGCTCGGGTTCTTAGTTCCACCAAGCGTACCTCGCCTACTGTATTACACCTGTTCTCCAGCAGCTCAATTGGCTTCCTGTTGATCATAGGATTAATTAGAATATCCATCTCCTCACCTTCAAGGCTCTACGTGGTTTGGCTCCCATATCTTTCTGAATGTTTGTATTGTCGTTCCCGCTCTCTCAGCTCCTCAACTGTTCCCTCAAATATACTTTCTACCTCGGATGGCAGATCTTTCACTGCTGCTGCCCTTAAACACGGGAACTCACTCTCTCTGCCTCTTTGCAATTTCTTAACCGTATCTTATTGCAGACCACTTTTAAACATTCCTTTATTCCTCATTTTATCTACAGTAAGCGTTTATATGTAAAGCATTCTTGGTTTTAGAAAATGTGCTACATATGTTGAAATAATTATAATAATTGTTAATATAAGTGGTTTTGGAATGTATGGTGATTCTTCTTGAGTAGCTGACATCTAAGGCAAAGAAACAGACAAGTCTGGTCATCTTCTAATCCCAACAGTCTGGGAAAGCCTCAGACATCTACCAGATAAATAGGAAATATCTTGGGCGGTATCAGGCACATCTGAGTGGTTAGAGACGGCAGGAAATACCAAGGACTTCTTAGGAAGATTATATCATAGTTGGATTGTGGATCTCACAAGACGGCCTGACGAATGGACCGGCTGCCACAATGATCCAATCAGTAGAGGTGGGAGATCTGCTCTGATGGTTGGTTACATGTTTTGATGAATAGGATTTAAAAAAAAAAATGGTACTGAACATGAGTGTAGTCAGGTATTTCCTAAAGCAGTAATATTTAACACCCTAATTTTTAGGTCATGGTAGAATAGAATGCTTTATTAATACGTGAAGGGAAATTATGGTGGTCAAGCATCTCAAATTAATCTTAAATAAATTAACAAAATACAACTCATTAGAAATATATGATGCACTGAATGGTCACTGGATCCAGAACACCTGGCTGGTAGCGTATGATCACTTATAAAGTTCCCCAACTGGTGGGTGCATCACAGTCGCCTTTCATATAGTATGAGGGGTTTATCTGTTCACTGCACAGAAGAAGGCAACATTTAACGTCTATGTGTAGCCAGAGTGACTAGTTTGAGCATGGAGGCGTGGTTCCAGTCTTTGAGCTACAGCTGCACCTTCGCGCTGTTCCTGTACCACAGTACCATGGGTGTACCTAGAGTGGGGGAACTCTCATTAAACATCCTGCCCAATTTCACACAGTAGAGGTTATGGGTCGACTTACCTATGGAGGATGTTCGCCACCCTGTAAAATATCTACGTCTGCACGGTGTAATTAATTGAAATGTTGGTCAAAACTGATTGTAGTCTGGAATTTCTAATACAGCGAGATTTCAGTCTATATACAGAGGAACGTAATTTGTTAAATTACTTAAAAAAAAATAATACGTCTCCTCATTTCACGACAAAAAAAATCCCTCCTTTGTTAACGTCATCTGCTGTCGACCAATAAACGCTCTCTTATCAGGGGTTCCTTAGTCGTCACTAGACTACGGACCAATAAACCCTCGGGTTTTAGCAGCTCTCGCGCATGGATGTTGGACAGTCGACCAATCGGCGTTCAGCTGTCAAACGTTGCTGCGTGGGTCGTCAAAGATAAACTCTCGCACCATATTTAGCCAGTCAGAGCCCCCGAGCAGGCGAGAGTGACAGTGTTTAACAACCGGTCTGGAAATGCGATAAAAGCGGCTTCTGGGTTTGACATTTGGACAACGTTGAAAGACAGGATAATGTGTTTTAAAGCAACTACCTGGGACATTTTAACAGCTGTTTAGTTGTTTAGAAGAGGCTTTTCGAAAGAGAATTTCGCCAGCGCTGTCTGGTTAGCTGAGTTAGCATGGCACCCAGCTAGCTAAACTTTTAGCTACTTCGTGAGCGCAGATATTTATAATATAAATAAATAAAGATGTGTCGCTGTATGTGTTCCAGATAGTCGCTTCGAGTTTCTGGACGTTAGATTGTCCTAAAAAAAAAACGGTACACTATTTATAATTATCTAGCTCCGTTCTCCCAGGGCTGAATCGGTGAGGAGTGACCGTGAGACCGGGATTGAGTCGCGGGCAGACGAAGAGCCCAAGCTAAAGCCCGGTGCGGCCCCGCTCGACCCACAAATAACGCCATTTCTGTACGAGAATCTTTACAGATAACACCGCGTTTTGGTTTTACCTGGGATTTTCCTCGGATTTTGGTTTTTTTCTCGGAAAGCCGGAGATTACTTCTACTGTGAGCCGGGGAAGAAACCGGACAGAGAGCCTCATGAATGGAAATCGGAACTCCAGGTAACATTAAATGTCTCCAGTGTCTGTCTAAATGTCTCCTTCTTCAACTTGTACACTCTCAGATATAAAATATTTCACTTT
>JAOUQT010000023.1:8780397-8796795 GCA_025769995.1 Xyliphius kryptos
ACTATCCTGCAAGAACAGTACAAAAGGAGGCCCTACACCATACTAATAAATTATTGTGATCTAAAACCAGGTGTTTCAGTTTCATTGTCTAAAGCCTGTAGTTCGTTATAATGTAAAAATAAACACACAAGTCCTCGATAGCGTATTCATATGCATATGTTTACCAGCTGATATGAGCAAGACTCACGCATGGATTTTTTGACAGTGCCACATAGAGCTCAGGAATAAACGGATAAGTTGACAGCCGATAGAGTTTCAACATTAGATCTGGTTTCACAAGATAAAGAAGCACTTCCTCCAATTACCAGTGCAACATTATTAATGCGACAAGATTAATGACTTCTAATGATTAAATAACACGTTTCAAATGCCATCACCACGCTGCGAAAAATCCATTAATACATCACAGTTGTCAACTAATTGTACAGATCATGCAGCTGTTTATGTATTTAGTTTTATTTCCTTATCACTGAAATTAATTTTTGGCTCTGGTTTAAAAAAATCCTGTGTTTGTGACAGCATTAAATTCGTTCCACAGCCAAATAAAATAGACAAAATTCTAATCCAGAGTTACAGACACACAAGGATAAAACAAAACAAAAGCACAGTGGAACAATCCAGCAAAGTCTATCATTGTTCTGTGTTGTGTGTTTGAAATGTTGTATTGTATGTCAGAAGAAACAAACCTTTAAATTTAAAATCTTATTCAAACTAAAGCTTTTAACAGAAAACGTGCTTACTTCAGTAAATTTCCTTATTTTACTCATTATTATTCTTTTACATTTTATAATCAAGATTTGAATTCAGTTTTCTAAGAAATAAATACATACACACAATAAAAAACAGGTTATGTTCATTACTTCCTGTAAGCAATGCTCCAATTCTGGCTTCCACCATCAGAGGGCAGTAGCTCAATTAATGAGTGGCTAATACAAACTCCAGTTCCCACAAGGCACCATCACAATCCTGTGAGTACTAAGTAGATACACCTGTATCTCATTAGTTTGATGAAGTTTTTTATTTAAGTTTCATTGTGTTCCACGATTTGAGGCCGCTGCTTGTTCATGCAAACCATAGTTTACGTGCTAAGCTACATTTTATATCAAAGTCTTCCTCTGTTTTTGTGTTTTGTATCATGCTCAAGTTTTAGTTTACATTCTTGGAAGTTTATCTTGGGTTTTCTTGCAATAAACTGCACTTATTTCCTTATCTGCGGACGGCGCCTAATTAGACTACCATGCATATTTTCATTTGATTAAAAACAACTGGCTAATAATAAGTTGCAGCAGCTCCTTTAGTTAACCTTGTTAGTTTGCCACTTGCATCTCAGATCAACCCTCTTCCGGTCTGTGGTGTGACCTTCAGCTAGATGTTTGTTTGCTCATTGTCCACTCTTGGCAAAACTGTGATACCATGGTACAGGAATAGCCCAACTGGTAAGTACTGCCTTCTGATATACAAAGGCTAGTTTATCTTATATAATAGACGAATGTGACGTAACCACCAAGTAGGGCACTTTATCAGTGATCGTATGCCATTTGCCCGGTGTTTCTAATCCAGAGATTCTTCACTGTATTACAAACACTGCATTTTTATTTGCATTTTTTCATTACATACTTTATCAACATTTGCTAACACTTCTTTGGACCTTGTGCTGTTAGCAACAGTCTCCAGATCCATTCGTAGTCATCTGGAGACTTTTTATTAGCTTTATCACACCCACACCCAGCTGCCCCAGAAACAATAAAGCAGCCAATTACTTTTGGTCCCCTGAAATGAGAGGGCCATGTTTGAAAATGATTGTAATTCCTACATAATTCATGCCATGTGATCATTCCTAATTACAGCTGGCATACTGCCCTTTCATTTCAAATCTAATGTACTGCCGGGTTGACACAATTTGTGCCACCCTCGGAAAACTTGCATGGAAAAACGTAATAAAGAAAATGCCTCTAAACCGTCGCTAAATGAACAATTCACACTGGGATTTTTGGGAAATAGAAACATTAATGATAATAAGATTATACACAGTTAAATCTGTGTTTCGGTAGTTTTGAATTTAGTTTAGTTAGATGGGGCAGCATGGTAGTGCAGTGGGTAGTGCTGTTGCCTCACAAAAAGCAGGACCTGGGTTCCATCCCCGGGTGGGAAGACCCTGTAAATATCTGTGTGGAGATTGCATTTTCTCTGAGTGTTCACGTGGATATCCTCCTGGTGCTTTGGCTTTCCCCCACATTCCAAAGACATACACATTAGGACTATGTTTGTGTGCTCAATAGATTGGTGCCTTCTAAGGTTGTTCCTGCCAATGCACCAGAGTTGCCAGACGGGCACAGGCTGGCCCGCATTCCCGTGTGGCTTAAACGTAAGATAAGTGGGAGAGTCACTTGCATTGTTGATCTGCCGTATTTCCATTTCAGACATAACTTTCAGCCTTTTGGGCTTAGGACAGGATAATTTTGTGTCTTCAATTCACCTAGCACCTAGCATGCAGAAAATCAGTGTACTGGGAGGAAACCAACGCAAACACATGCTAACTCCACAAAGAACATTTCCCACGTTGCACCACCCAGGGATCGAACTGGTGTCCTTCTTGCTGTGAGGTGACAGCACTACCACTCTGCCAACACGCGCAGTTTCTTTAGATAGAGAACGCGAATATTTAAAGGCATAATAAAAAAATGTAGGGACACAATTGTACCAATAACAGTATTTTATCTCTTAAACTAGATTGAATTAAGGCGTATTCACTAATTTACCTATTTTAACTACTCTCACTGGCCACTTTATAAGGTACACCTGTTTAATTGCTCTTAACACAAATATATTATCAGCCAATCAAATGGCCGGAACTCAATGCATTTGGGCATGTATAGGAGGCCAGGACAACTTGCTGAAGTGCAAAGTGAGAATCAGAAAGAGAAAAGTCACTTTGAACATAGCATGTGTCAGATAGTCTGGACTGAGTATTTAAGAAAATGCTGATCTTCTGGGATTTTTACAAAATCTCTAGGGTTTATATAGAATGGTCCAAGAAATATCCAGTGGGTATGTCATCAGGAATTAAAGCAGTTTTGAAGACAAAAGAAAAAGCAACATTTTAGTAGCAAGGTGTACTTTAGAAAGTGGCGGGTGAGTGTAGTTTATATTCAGTCAAGTGTCAATTATTGAATTATAGATTTATTTTAATTATAGATTTAATTTATGTCTCTCACGACAGAAATGTTAACCTTGCATAAAGCTGCATATGTGATGTATTCCACTAAAAGAAGCTTTATGTTAAATCTAACTCAGTTTTATTAAAAACATGGCTGTATTACTTTACTGTATAGGACAAGATTACTATTCTCTTTTTACAAATAATATTCAGGGTCTGGTGGACCCCACGTGTGTAATATAAATGTGTTGGGGTGTACCGTGTAAAATCACCAAAAATGTTTTTTGCATGATCTTTACAGAAAATACACAATTATTATTTTATTAAATATAGAACCTGGGTCCCACAGACCCGAATGCCATTCAATGTTTAGATAAACAATATGAGTTCATGTTAAAGTGCATAAACTCCATCACAACCATGGCCATTGCATCACTCTGGAGAGTTGTGAGGGAAACTTTGTAAATGATCTAAAACCACAATATCTAATTGTCCTTGCCAATGTCCACGTTTCTCAAACTGTGTATATGTGATGCATGAAACGTTGCACTTTAGTGTCACAAACAAAACTTCAACTGTGTGTAACTGTGAAATCTTTAGTGAAGTAACTGCCTCTTGCCTAAACATTGTTCACTTCCTTTTCTACAAGTAAACATGACAGAAGAGCGTGAAGAAAAACAACAACAACTCAAACATCAGATTTATGTTAAAAACAAAATTTATTTTTCTTCCCCTTCTGCTTAATCCCTTCATTTTGTTCTCTAGTTTATGGATTGTGTAAAGCAAAACAAAACAACACATACAATAAAAATGACAAAATCAGACAAAAACTGTTTGGAACACACAGCACGGGATTCGTCCCGTCAATGACGGTGTTCTGGGTTTTTTTTTTAGTTTTTGCAGAGAAATTTAATTTCGTAGGAAACTGGAATGTGATATTTGGATCAATCAAGGTCAGATAATAAACAATTTCATCTCCATGCATGTTTCACACACACTCACAAAAGCCCAAAAACAGAGAGTTGATGGTGTTTGCAAAATTAATATTTCCAAAGGCAAATCAGAGGAAACAGAGCATGAGACAAAGTGCACAGAAGGAGAGAGATGGGTTTGACTTTCTGACCAACCTGGTCCCTGTTATCCTGAAGACACATGATATTATATCAAGTGCTATAAAACATCCTGCATCTACTCATTTGAGTGACAGAGACTTCAGAAATAAACTCTGCTGACATTTAGAGTGATAATCTTGTTTTTGCACAGCGGTGCTTACACTAATGCTTCTTACACTTCTTACACACAAGGAACACGCGTCTTGTTAAATACACAACTGGATTATGCTCTGATAATTAGCCGAGTGTTATCGATAGAGCTGACAGACAGGTGGCACGTGTTTGCATAAAAACCTCTTCTTCACACACATCGCCTTGATAATTAGCAAGATAAATGAACATAAAATGGAAAGCAAATCCATTTATTCATCCATTACTCGTTCACTCATTCATTCATTATCTCTCACTTAATCCACATGGGGTTGCAGGACAGCCGGTGCCCACCTGAAGACTCTGGACGCAAAGTCAGGATCAACCCTCTCCATTATATGCCACACAATAAGGGCTACTTTAGAGACATCATTTCTCGTGGATGTCTTTGGAATGAATGCAGGAGAAAACTAGAGCACTCAGAGAAAACCCATGCAAAAACGATGAGGACATGCAAACTCCAGACAGAACTTTCGAGGATCAAACTAAGGTCCTTTTTGCTGAGAGGAGACAGCACAACTCCTTGTGCTGGGTAAAGAAAATTTAGTATAAGATTCACCCAAACCAAATTTTTTTGCTTTTATGCCTAATGCTCTGTTCCCGATTGGGGTCTCCACAGAGAGTCATTCATCAGCATGACCTTTATGTTGTAGCCCCTGCCCTGCAGCTACTAATTCTCTTAGTTTTATCCAGCATTTGTTGCTGACGTACTGAGCTATACAGGCTGGCTGGATTATGTTCAGATAATAAGCCGAGTGTTATCACTATAGATTTCTGTGATTGACAGATGGCACCTGTTGCATAGAATCCATCTGTACATGCAATGGCTTGATAGTTAGCAGAACAATTACATCAATTTGCTTCTTTACTAACAAGTGCAAAACCGAGGGTGACTCATAAAAATGATCCGTGCTTCAAGCCCGAGTTTATGGAATGGAAACACTCTCAAATAAGGTATAAGAAGTTCAAAAATAAACAATCAGAGCGGAAATTTATTTCTTCCTTTTTTCTAGGATTGTCCAAAGCCAGTATTGGAACATTATCAGGATCAACAATCAACAGTTAATGCTACAATGATATTCTCACTGAAGAACATAATCCTAAAATTTAGACAAACACAGAGGAATGCTTTATTACTTTTTTGGACGTACACTGCTGCCCATAGAGTCAACACACTCCAAAATCCTCATTCTGAGTTGTTAATGCATCCTTGTTATAGTCCTGATCTTTTCACATATCAATTGCCATGTTCTTTGATATTACAGAGTATCCTGTGGTAAAAGTTTGTGTTTTGTGATTGGATAGATGTTAGCCCAATTCTCTATTGACCAGATAATTAAAAGCTTCAGTACCATCTGCCTGGACAAATGTATGCTCAGATGCCTCATGTTTGGATGTATAAAAGCTTAAGTCTGTTGGATTGGACAGATGAAAGCTCAGATGCTTCTCGATTTGTCTAAGCTCAGATGCCTCCTGTTTGGATGCATGAAGGCTTAAATTGTGCTTGATTGGACAAATGCATGCTCATCTAACTTCGATTGGACCCTAACAGCTAAAATGGTGCTTGAATGGACAAATGTAGGCTCAGGATTAGTACAAATTTGCTGCATTTGTGGATCAATTAAAGGCCTCTTACTAACTCATGTACTGTCCATCAATCTCACTAGACAAGAGTAGGACATTAGCATTGAAGCACATTTTAAATATGTGGACACAAGCAGCAGAGCGTAGCGGCAAGAAAAATCAATACACGCAATCTGCCTTTTTTAAAAATGGATCCGCAAGCTGATTTGTAGCTGCTGTCTTCTAGTTAATCGCATGCATACAGAGGGAGTTCAGAGTCTGGTCAGTGCCGGCCCATCTCACACTTCATGCCTCACATGCCCCTATTCACCCTCTAAACTAGACCTCCTGGCTACCCACAATCACTCATCTCGACAAGGATGCTAATATCAAATTATACTTCAATCTTCCATATTTTAAAGCCTACAATACTCACACACATGTGCACACACATACACACACACACACACACAAACAAGCACACATACACACACTTTTTATATTCATACTTTTTCTCTTAAAAAGAAATTCCACCCATATCAAACACTGACATGCTTTTGTTTTATAACCCACATTGAGAAATGACATACTTGTTATCTATTTTTTTCGTTTACTTGTTTGTTCAGGAGAAAATATGAACACAGATAGGTTCGCCATGGATCACTGAGCTTTACACCGCCAGCGCAGTCGTGAACAAGAAAGGAGGGACAGAGAAAAAAATAGCAATGGGACAGAGTCTTGTGATTTAAACCGAAACCTAGTGAGAAAGCTGTAAGACGGGATCTCAGAAACATGCAAGTGTGTGTTGCAATTATAATTATACAGTATTGATCGGTACACCACAGACAGACAGACAGACAGACAGACACACAGAATAGATAGATAGATAGATAGATCAATCAATCGATAGATAGATAGATAGATAGATAGATAGATAGATAGATAGATAGATAGATATGAAACAAGTGTAGAGCATATATGTATATGCATACACTAGGACATACGCATATACATAGCTCAGGCCAGACTTTAAGCACCAATGTCAGAGGTCCTTCCACCAAACAAATGACATGTGTTTATTTCACAACACTTTCAGGATTAGATTAGCATGGTACTCTGGTCAACACTTAACAGGTTACGCCAATTAGATACTTTCTTACATTTATGTTTTTTAGTTTGGTTATTGCTGGTTTGGACAAAATTATCTAGGGGGACACCACAATGTCAAAACATGTTGTATATACAGCACTAATGTGACAGAATAATCAGCTCCTTGTCTTGCATCACGTCCATGAGTGTAACAAGTTGCATACGGCTTATGCGTGCACCCGGTGTTAAGCCATGCGCCACCAAGCACATGGCCACACCGCCTTCGCTACGTGCCTTTAAGTGGCGGTTAATTATTCACCGCGGAGACACTGTCGTCCTTGAAGAGGGTCCCTGTCAGTGCCTGGATTGAGCTTGATTTATGAGCTCTGCTCCTCAGCAGATGGAGGAATAAGGAGAAGAGCAACGGTGCCCGCGCTTAGCGATCTGCTCGCTAATTACGTCTCTATTTCCCACTAATTTGGCTTCCTCTCAAAAGCGGCTGGAGGAATCAATGTAAGCGCGAACAAACATTTGGGAGCCAACACACGGGATTCAGAATACGGCGAGAGTTTTTGGTTGTGACGTCAACATGGCTGACAATGTTAGAGCAAGGATGGTGGGACAGCAGAAAGATTAGCATACATTTGATACAGTACAGAGTCTTAAAAACTGTTTGAATACATACACGATACAAATTATATTACATTCCATAGATTGCTCCCGTTGTGATTGCACGGATGCACAGCAAAACCCTACATTTCTCAATTGTTAGAGTCTATCATTGCGCTATGCTAGCATAACAAAGCAGGGGCTAATTCAATGCAGTGTTTTGCTGTGCTCCAGTTTATCACCTTGATTTTAAAAAGCTTTTTTCATGGCAAAATAGAGCACGACACTTTGAAAAAAAAATTATTCGTATTACTTTTTTTTTTATCAGAGCAAAGTACAAAATATTTTCATACACAGGGCTCTGGGATTATTTTTTTCTCACATGTAATTATCCTTATATTGATTTCAAATACTTATTAACATCATCATCATCATCATCGGCTGCATCATCATCATTATTAACACCAAAAAAAGCAATTAGCAGTTAACCTTGCAGAATAAATGTACACAATGCAGGGATATACAGAGGACACGGGCTCGGCTGGACGTCACAACAGGAACAGATCTAACCAGTACATGCTATCAACAAGCGACAAGGATAGGAATGACCGGCAGCTTCAGGGTGGGAATTGTTCTAGACACCAGAAGCATAACCTCCAAGTCAGAAAAGCCTGAAACAGAGAGGCTGATGGGAAATGTAGTCCATAAGACAGATGGTGTGTATGGAATTATGAAGTTGCCTCTACTGCTTATATATATTTACACTGGAGGTGAATGTTATAATGTGAGGAAGGACAGTGGAAGGACCGGAAGGCCAGACTGGGGTTACATGCTTTTCCCTGTGTCAAGACCTCCAGTGAATGCAAAAAGAGGGAGGACAAATAAGTTTCCCCCTTCGCCTAATGCTGACCCTTAACAAAAATGAAATTTGACATCATTCACAGAAAAAATTTGTCGCTCAGATATAAGAAAGTGAAGGCTGCTGAGGCGTGGCCTGCTGGTGAATAGTCACCACTTGTTGACAGGGTCCATCATCATCATCATCGTTGTCATACATATTCCCTATAAATACCATTCATGTGACAGCATTCACAAATATACAACCATGATCCAGCACGTGCACACTGAGACAATGACACGCTCTGCTCGGCAACCTTCACATTATTAGCATTCATATTTTTCATCTTTTCTTTTTTTTTTTTTTTACAATCATCACCACAACAGCTATGAACACTGAAAAGGCGACGTTTGCTGGAGAACGGGATAAGAGTGGCCACAGGGTTGGAAGTAACACAAGGGAATGGGATGGTTGGGGACAGTGGAGGGTAGTGATTATAAGATGCAAGAGATGGCTCCTGGGTTAATGCATAATTCTTTTTTTATTCACAGTGATGGGTTCGTCATTTAAAAGACTCCTTTTCAAGGCGGTGAAATATTAGACCTTCAGCAGGACATAGATGGAGAGGCTGAGCCAGAAGACGAGTCCCGATAGGCAGGTGCTAGGTGACACGCTTCCACTGTACACTGCCCCCGGCCCTGCAGAGGTAAGGAAGTGACATCACAAAAAACATGACCATATTTTAGGTAAAATAGAATTTTACTTGTAGATTTCTGAATAAAAAACAGCATTGTGTAAACTAGCTGCACTACTAGCATGAACTGTTTTCATAAACTTAAGCTTCATGATAAAAATGTTTAGCAATTATATATTTTATTGATACACATTCCTATTTTTATGAAAATTATCAGTTACAGAGAGCAAAATAGCTGCACTACTAGTAGGGTTGCCAGGTGTCCTGGTTTTCCCCGGACTGTCCCAGTTTTTAATAGTGTTTCCAGGAAAATGTACTCAGCCTAAAATGTCCCGTTTTAAATAAAATATCCCCCCGAGTCTCGCAAGTGAACAATGTTAGCACATCCACCACCACCCCCCCTTGTCCTGGTTTTTCATTACTTAGACCTGGCAACCCAAACTACTAGCATTAAAACTCAAAAAAAGCTAAATCAAGAAATTATGAATTTTTTTAATATAAAAAATCACATTTTTATGAAATCCCAAAAAATCTTTACTATGAAACTAAGCAACAAAAACCTGATGCTAGCATTCAATTGTCATACTGGCACTGTAACAACTAACTATAACGGGCAAAATTGTTTATACAACACAGACAAATATAATTAATTTATATCAGAAGAGTGTTTACTAGAAGTTGAAATAAAATGTATTTCTGAAAATGTATAAAAATTTTGAACCGAACTGTGGAAAGCTGCACTCTGAGTTTTCAAATGCTCAAAAAACTTGTTTAAAACGCTTTTCATTCATTTTCTATACCCGGGTCACATGGAAGCCTGTGCCCACTCAACAACTCTGGGCGCAAGGGAAGGAACAGCCCTAGACAGGGTGCCAATCCGTCGTAGGGCGCACACACACAATCACACACTAACAGGCAATTTAGAGACAGCAATTAACCTATCATGCATGTCTTTGGAATGCGGGAGGGAAACCGGAGTACCCGGAGAAAACCCGCGCAAATACGGAGTAAACATGCAAACTCCACACAGGAAATTTTCGAAGTCCGTCCACGCAGGGATTGAACCCGGATCCTCTTGCTGTGAGCCTGCAGTACTAATCTAATGTGCCATTGTGTCGCCCATAGTCAAAATTATAAAAAATGATTAATTTCATTATTATAATATTCCAATTTTGTAAAACACATTAAGATAATCTGACAGAAGTCTAGCAGAACAATCTATGCTACATTTCAATTGCTTGTTTTTGTGGTTTAATGTTTAACTTGAAATCAAATTAATTTATTATATGAGAACCTTTAATTTTTTGATATAATATAAACAGAATTTTGTAAATGAATTACACTATAGATTATGTTTTAAAAGAACACAAGATATGAATCCACAAGTTTAGCAATGCTTATGTAAAATTAGGGGCCCCAGGTAACAAGAAACTAGAAAGCCTTCCTACTGGCTTAATAAATGTTTCAGGTCCAATGCTTCTTCAGCACACAGTGTGGCTAATTATCTACATTTTTTTAAAATAAAACATTTTAATATTTATAATTCCACCCATATCCATTTAAAATAACTGCACATACTATTTATTAATAATAATAATTTATCCTTTATTGATCCATGTAAGGAAATTCTCTGCATTTAACCCATCCGGGGTGCACGTAGAGCTGGGACTTACCTGGAATGAGGATCAAATCAGCAATCTTTTGGTCCCTAGCCCTCTACCCTATCCATTAAACTAAGACTGCCATAAGGAAGTGACATTTCTCTCTTTTTTATAGAATGGAATGCCTTATATTTCTTTAAATATAGAGGATATAAAAATGAGGAGAAAAGTAAGAGCTGAAGGCGGAAAAAGCGATGCACAAATCAGCCGAAAGATGTATGAGAATGACAGCTAGTGACTCACTGAGGTGAAACTCATGGAGATAATAGGAGCAAGAGAGAGGGAAAGAGAGAGAGGGAGAGAGAGAGAGAGAGAGAGAAAGAGTGAGAGAGGGGGTGGAAAGAGACGCAGCAAGAGATGGAGGACTCACTTACGATGGTAATGTGCTGTAGTGTGGCAGGAGTGAAGGAGGGAGCGAGGGAAATTACTCACTGGGGCGGTAATGCGAAGAGCAGAATGAGAGAAAGAGAAGGATGGAGAGAAATCATGGCTTTGTGGCAGAAAGGGACAGAATGGAGCAAAATTCGGAGAATGATAAATGACAGATATCATAACATCCAAGTAAATCACGGATCACGGAGAAATAAATGAGAAAATTGAATGCCAAGATGAGCAAAAAGAAGTTTCAATGATACCTGGGGACAAAAAGTGACAGCATTTTTTTATGTAAAAAATTATAATAAAAGCGTCTGAATGTGATATTAAAGCCAGCATATATTTGAGAACACAATCCTATGTGAGCTCACAAAGAGCACTAAAAACACAATGGCATACGTGTGAGTTGTTTTCCCCACAGGTAGCTATGCACTCCTGACGCTTTACCTTCGTGGATTTATATATTGAATCTAAATATATGCCACCAAAAAATGTTCAGATTTGTCTGTGTGCACTCACTGAAGAGAAGCATGCTGGCATTAGAGGCTCCTAGACGGTTCGATGCAAAGCAGGTGTAGTTGCCAAAGTGTTTCTCTGTGACGTTGGTGAAGAGCAGCAGGGAACGCGTCTTCTCGTTTTTAATCCTTAGCGTGTTGTCGCTCTCCACCAGTCTGCAAAAAAGAGACAAGCAAGAGATGGCAAATACGAATTACACTGATGATTCAAGGTCCTGAAAGGTTCTTAAAGGTTTGTATCTGTTATGTCGGTTCAATTGCTATGGCGGTGCAAAAAAAAATAACGCTTAACGTGATTTGCATGAAAGAAGAGCACTGTAGTGATTTCATTTCCAGCTTCATCATTAGGTATAACAAGTAAAACTGACAAAACGACAAACAGCTACTGAGATTACAGATTGTGGAAGAATAGTTCAGCATGAATGGCAGCATGTGAAATAGAAAGTGTCACAGTCCCAATCCCGATAAATCTTAAGTAACAGAGACATTTTTAGAAATGCAATTCATAATATTCAAAAAATCTCTGCAATTTACCTGCGGTCGTCCCTGTACCACTCGAAAGATGCAGTGGGGACCGCCATAGCCTCACAGCGCAAGATGGCCGCCTTCCCCACTTGAGCTGGCATATTCTTTACGTCTGTGATCATAGGTGGATCTGGAGAAAGAGGGGTTATTTGCTGTAATAATCTTTCAGACATTTTTTTATACTCTCATCATGGAAAAATAATATCCTGCAACAACATCGCACTACACAACACCGGAACATCATGGCAACCCAAAGTGATGCGAACATGGACCATGTTGTTCTGGTGCACTTTGGTATGATGATGCCCCATGATTTTGACATTAGAATTTAGGTAACAAGACTGGGTGTGACACTTGTGTCTTATTTGAATGTCTGCCAGGGGTTTAAGAAAAAGACGATACAACCTCACAAAATATCAGTGTTAGCCTGTGCATCTATTATTAGCTCTTCAAATATTTTTAACATATCGTGTGACTTTCTGAATTCAAGTTGCATTGAGTCATAGGAGTGTTTGTCTGCGGTTTTTGCAAAGAAACATACATTTGTCTTCAACACCTCTTATTCTTTAGATTTTAACAACTATTTTTTGGTACTAGGCTAAATCAGCAGGTCTGAGCAGCATCATGTTCGATGGCAAGAACCATTTGCTGTAATTGTAGACCATTTGAATGAAGCAGGTGATTTATTCTCCCACAAAGAAGCTCACACTGTGGCATGTGCTACTTTTATCCTGTCTTGTCAACGCAGACAAACCGAGAACACACTCTTGGTACAAGCTATTTTTACCATCCATGCTAATTAGTGTGGACTGATGTTACTCAAATTCTTTTAGAATAAGATTATGCATATGGTACGATGTCATACACTCACTGGTCACTTTCTTAGGTACATCTGTTCAACTTTTTATTAACACAAATATCTACTCTGTCAATCACATTTAGGCATTTAGGCATGTAGAGGCATGCTTGTTGGTGCCAGACGGGCTGGGCTGAGCATTTCAGAACATCCTGGCCTACTGGGATTTTCACAAACAACCGTTTAAAGAGAATACGTGGATGAAAATGTAGTGTTCATATGAGAGGTCAGAGGAGAATCGGCACACTGGTCGGAGATGATAGAAAGGCAAGAGTAATTTAAATAACCATTTATTACTTCCAAATAATGCAGAATACCATCTCTGTTGAAAGTATGCCTCAAAGAATTAAGGCAGTTCTGAAGACAAAAGGGGGTCCACCATTTAACCAGCAAGGTGTACCTAATAAAGTAGCTGATGAATGTATACAGTACATATCTTGACATTGACCGATGTAATAACGATCCCGACTTTTCCCAGCAGCTCGCTAACAAGCGTCCAGTAAAGTCTTTTTATCCACTCTAATGCAGCCATACTGTTGCTTCTCCCAGATATGCATTTGCTCATTAATATTGTATAGTCTGCATTATTGTACATATTTACTCTTATTATATTTGTGAGTTAAATTGCATTAGTTGCTGCTATTGGTTTAGTTAATTGGATTTCCAGGCAAGAACAGCATGGGACGGGGCAGAAAATGAGTTTTGACTTTCCTGGTGGGCTTGATGATGAATTGATCATTTGTTTACCCTGGTAAAGAGCAGAAACCAATGAAATATCAGCCTTCCCACTGGTGGGATGAAATCCATTTCTAATTCAGTTAAACTCTAGATTGATGTACACATATTGACTGCTCACCGGATTAGGAACACCTGACATGATTTGCATGATCACAATTGGCTCTCATATAAAGTGTCTAACCAAGCATCGATACATTTGATTCAAAGCACCAGGTTTCATATTTGTGGATTTGAAAATATATCAGTGAAAATTATTTAAGAAATTGGAAATAGCCAAAAAATGTAAGAATGATAGGGTATGAGTCTACAAACTCGATTCCAAAAAAAGTTGGGACAAAGAACAAACTGTAATAAAACGGAATGCAATGATTTTAGAAAGGTCAAAAACTGATATTGTATTCACAATAGAACAAAATATCACTTGTATTTCATGCCAAATATTGCAAATAAGGCTGATCCAAGAGGCGAGAATCAAATTGGGAGTTATATCAGCAGAGCTGCTGCTGCAGCATGGGTCGACTTGACTATAGAAGACGTATACCACCTTGTAAATTTTTTTCCTTGATGTCTGCTTGCTCTTATTATTCAAAAATTCCACCAACCTGTTATTAACCAACTGTTCCTAATTTAATGACGGTTAAGTGGACAGGTGCTAATCATAAAATTAGAATATCATGGAAAAGTTGATTTATTTCAATAATTCCATTCAAAAAGTAAAACTGGTATATTATTCACATTCATTACACACAGACTGATATATTTCAAGTGTTTATTTCTTTTAATTTGATAATTATAACTGATAACTAATAAAAAACCCAAATTCAGTATCTCAGAAAATTAGAATATTACTTTAGACCAATACAAAAAATTTTTTTAGAAATGTTTGCCAATTAAGACATGTAAATTATCATCATATACAGCACTCAGTACTTAGTCGGGGCTCCTTTTGCCTGAATTACTGCAGCCTGGCATGGAGTCGATCAATCTGTGGCACTGTTCAGGTGTTATAAGAGCCATAAATTGCTCAGATAGTGGCCTAAACTGTACTGTATTGTTGGGCCTGGCAGATTGCATCTTCCTCTTTACAATACCCATAGATTTTCTATAGTGTTAAGGTCAGGTGAGTTTGTTGGCCAATTAAGAACAGGGATACCCTGGTCCTTAAACTAGGTACTTGTAGTTTTGGCACTGTGTCCTGTGTCCTGTTGGAAAATGAAATCAGCATTTCACAAAAGTTGGTCAGCAGTAGGAAGCATGAGGTGTGCTAAAACCTCCTGGTAAACAGCTACATTGACCTTGGACCTCATAAAACTCAGTGGACCAGTAGATGCCATGACTCCCCAAACCATCATTGACTGTGGAAACTTTAAACCAGACCTTGAGTGACATGGATTCTGAGCCTCTCATCTCTTCCTCCAATCTCCAGACAGAAATGCAAAATATACTTTCATCAGGGAACTTAACTTTGGACCACTCGGCAGCAGTCCAACGCTGTCTTTTGTTCAAGAGCGGCTTGACACAAGGAATGTGACAGCTGAAACCCATGTCCTGCATATTTTTGTGCATGGTGGTTCTTGAAGAATTGACTCCAGCGGCAGTCTAGTCTTTGTGATTCTCCCCCACATTTTTTTATTGGTTTTGTATCACAATTCTCTCCAGGGCGCTGTTATCCCTATTGCTTGTACACTTTTTTCTACTACATTTTTTCTACTTCCCTTCACCTCTGTTTTAATGGTGTTTTGAGTTAATTCGCTGATTAGAGTGTGACATCAGGTGTCTTTAATATTGAATTTTTTTTACAATATTCTAATTTTCTGAGATACTGAATTTGGGTTTTTTAAAAGTTGTCAGTTATTAAAAGAAATAAACACTTGAAATATATAAGTATTCGTGTAATGAATACTTATAATATATACGTTTCAATTTTTGAATGGAATTATGAAATTTTTAACTTTATGACTAGTACCTGTATACATAGATTAGCTGTTGTGTTTTGTTTTTAGTTTAGAAATATTAATAGTTTTTTCTTGAGAGTAAATTTGGCAAGTTCCTTCTTTTAGTATTTAACAAAATTGTGTAAAAAAGTTGTGTTTTCATTATGTTAGAGTTAACATTAATTAGCTGCATTAATAATTATGTCAGTGGAAAGTCCTCACATGCATAGCAAGACCACTGTGTGCTGCGTGTGTGTAAGCATGTCACCAGACTCACAATTCACTGTGACCTTGACACGACGTGTATCCAGCGGTGCTACTCCATTGTTCGTGATGCACTGGAACTCTTCTGCTTGATGTCGTTTTATCTCTGTGATGTCCAGAAACTCTCCCTCGTATGTGCGTCCAGCTGCAGGCCAAAACAGAAATGACAAAAAGGTCAAATGTGACATCCAAGGTAACCTGGAGGATGCAAATGGAACAGCCGGGTCTAATGTGTCCCTGTAGCTAATAATAAATTAGTGCACTCCCAATGAGAATGCGCTAATTAGTGGCTGCAGACTCTCAATCACTGTTAGCATG
>JAOUQT010000023.1:8833582-8845208 GCA_025769995.1 Xyliphius kryptos
AAAGAATATATATATATATATATATATAGCACATCAGCACTTGCTTTTCAATTGTACAAAATACACAATAATATGATGCACAAGCTGATTCTTGATAATGTGCTGGTCTTTTCACCCCCTCCCTAAAGTATGAAGTCTCTACTCTCAGAACATAAATAAAACAACGAGCCGAGACTCTCGAATGCCGGTCACGCCTCTAGAAAAAAAAATCCATCAAAGGAAAGCTGCACTGATTTAGTCATGTTCCTGCTTCAGAGTCCGATCAGGGGCTTTGTCACAACACTGTCAGCGTACGTTTGGCCCTCATCGATCAAACCACATTTCCACAATTTCTGACGGTCGCAGAGACAAAGAGAGAGAGAGAGCAAGAAAGAGAGCAAGAGAGAGAGAGAGAGAGAACTTAACGTCCCAGACATTGGACGCCTTTGGGCTGCCTGCCAGCAGCTTCTCTAATCAGTTATCAGACATGTTTGTTTCTTGAAAGTGGTTGATTTTGGTCGAGGTCAAGTCTATGACAACCTCTAACCCCTTTTTAAAGTCATTCTCTGAAGTCATTTTCAAACAACACTCTTACTTTGAAATACAGGATCTCATCTTTAGTTCAGTGATTACTGATATATAAATGCCACCTATGAAGCCAGACACAGAGATTTTCCTGTCACAAAACGAGCAGTGCCAGAGGAAGATGTTATACCTCAGCACAATCAGGCAAAAATACCATTGCGTACAGAAACCATGTTTCAGACACTGATAAATATATTCACTGGCCACTTTATTAGTATTTATCGCTTGTTAATAAAAGGTTGGACCTCATTTCTTTGGTTGTAATGGGTAGTTATTTGAGTTACTGTTGCCTTTCTATTATCTCTAACTCGTCTGCTTATTTCCCTCTGACCTCTCACATTCACACAACTGCCACTCACTGGATATTTTCTCTTTTTTTGACCATTCTCTGTAATGATTGTGTGTGAAAATCCCAGTACATCTGCATTTTTTGAAATACACAGACCAGCCCATCAGGCACTAACAAACAAGCCACGTTCAAAGTCACTTAAATCAACTTTCTTGCCCATTCTGAAGCTCGGTTTGCACGTCAGCAAACTGTCTTGATCACCTCTACATGCCTAAAATGCATTGAATTGTGTCCATGTGATTGGCTGATTAGATCTTTGTGTTAACAAGCAATTGGACAGGTGTACCTAATATAGCGGCTGGCTAGTGTATAATGAATGCTACTGAATTTAAGGGAAAATCACCTCAAATATTGACTTCATTCATAACTGAATACTACCTACTGAACTTTACCACATGTTCCAGTATATAAGTAGAAATATGTACATTATGCTTACACTACTGTACATGAGCAAGTTCCTTTGGAGACTTTGGCTGTCACACTTTCTTTTTTTGCAGCAAAACCCAGCAGATGGCTTCTACCTGAAAGCTGGTCTGTTATGTAATATATTACAATATAATAATTTATTGATTGTAACATTTTTGTGCAACATACAGTATATTTTTGATGGCAGATTTGATTAGGCATAACAGTATAAACTGAGCTTAACTGACTGCACGTACGAAACGTTATTATTATTCCGCTTTAATATAAAATTTAAACCCGGTCACTTTGATCCGAACTAAGAGTACAGGTTTATTCTAATCGCTACTGGTCGGGGTTGGCTGGAGGCGCTGTGTCTGTTCCTATTTCTGTGTGTGATCTCATCACTGACACAGAGGCCGCCTCTAATTCCCCAGCTTATCTGTGCACACACGTTTGACAAGACTCTCTTGCAGTTCGGATCCCCATGGAGCAGCAATCGGAGAGAGGTGGTGATGAGAAAAGGCAGGGAGGAATAAGGGAGACCCCGCGGGCCGGAGATAAAACCTGGCTGGAAGTGACTGACGGACAATTTTGTGTAGATGTGTCACGGAAAAGCAGATCTTTAGTCACCTGCCAAGCTCAAAGACCCAACTGTATCTTTATCCCTCTCCCTTATTTTCCCCTTCATCCCGTCTAGAGGAGCGAGCGATAGAGAGGTGGCGTCATCTCTATTCTGCTTTCATACAGAAGGTTAATAAATTTCAGGCGCGTTTGCAGGCACAGATGGCGTCACAGGATGCGGAGAGGAGGCAACGAGTGCTGTTTCATTCTCTATTCCTAAATCTCTCTTTATCTTTCCCATGCCCCGGTTCACCGAAATCCTCCCATTTGCCCCACGATCATCCTATTCTGCAGGATAGAAGCTCTCTGCATTTGCTCCATGTCAATTTTGTAATCTGAGACCCAAGACAGTTTTCCAATCTGCTCTCTCTTCTCTTTCATCACTGTTCTCTCTCTGAATCCTATATATTGCTGATCTAACAGATGAGCTTTCAACTAGCTTGGTGAACTTGCACAGCTGATTCAATAGACATGGGTGGACTTGCATGTCCGAGTATGGATGATGGAGCTAGATGTTCCTAATCGAATAGATACTTCATTGATCCCCATAGAGAAATTATTTATCTGTATTTAACCCATCCAGGGCTGAATACCCAGAGCAGTGTGCTGGCCCCATTGAGGTGCACGGGGAGCAGTTAGGGTTGGGTGCCTTGCTCAAGAGCACTTCAAACATGACTTGCCTAGAGTGTGGATCTAACAGCAATCTTTTGGTCCCCAGTCCTCTACTTTATCTATTTAGCCACGGCTGACAATTAATCAACAATCTCTGTCCAGTCAGAATTGAGAATTCAACACGGTTTTATTGTTTTATCACTTGAGGCTTCTTTTCTTCATTTCGGTGAGTGCTGTTTCTTTCTTTTTTCCCCCCTTCACTTGAGGCTTCTCTCTTTCCCTGCCTTAGTCTCTTTCGTTCTCTGTCCCGGTTCTCGGAAATCCTCCCATTCCCACCCCCCTTTCTTTTTCCATTCTGCAAGCTCTATTACTTCACGTTTGCTCCATGGCTATTATTCATCCATGCTCTCTCTTTAACCCATCCCCCCTTTAATGCTCATTTCTTTATCTTGTGAACCCTGGAGATTAGTGAGGAATATTGTTGGAGCCACAGCAATAGGCATGGGTCAGTTATGTATGTAGTATGTTTACCATATTGTGGAGTCTGTTATCTGTGTGCTGTAATCATTCAGAAAAGTGGACCAACATTTTGTCTCAGTGCTTTTATGTGATCTGAGACTCAAAAGACTTTTTGCAATGAGTGCTGTTTCTTTTTCGCCTTCTTTTTCTGTCTCTCATGACCCAGTTCGCTAAAATCCTCCCAATCTTTCCTCTCACTTCCCATACTGCAAGCTATAATCTCTGTGACTCCACTTTTGCTCCAAGGGCATTAGGCAATCTTAGACTCAAGACACTCTTCACTCTTCTCGCTCTCTCTATCTCTCTTCATACATTTGTATGTCCCTGTTTTCTTTTTATCCCTTCTCTCTTCTTAATGCTCATTCCTTTATCTTGATATTACATGTGAGTCTAACTAGACAGGCGAACTGGTAGAGCTTGCATATAGAGGATATCAAAAATGTGTACTAAACTGTTATTATCTGGTTGTTCCTAATTCAGAGATCGTTCAGATTATAATCCTGTGTGTTGTGCTGCAGACAAATTTACTTTTATAGAACATCAATCAACACCCTCCGACCAATCAGAATTGAGAATTTTTCAGCACCATTATATCATTCTCTCTCTCTCTCCGTCTTTCTTTTCTCTATGTCCCAGTTTACCAATAATAGCTCATTTTTCTATCGCTCTTCCCTTTTTTTCATGATATAAGCTCTCTGCTTCTCTTTTGCTCCAAAGCCAATTTCCCGCTCAGACTAAAATACTCTCTCTCTCGCCTCACTTTCTTTCATACCTGCTCGCTCACCCTTCTCTCTCTTTCTCCCTCTCTTTCTCTCTCTCTACCCCTCTTCTTCATACTCATTCCTTTATCTTGCGGTAGTTAAATACAAACCTGTGTTTGTTCCCTGCAGGCCCAAAACGTGGCCTCCCTGAAGAGCCTTGAACATTGAGGAAGTTTATTTTAAAATTTTTAAACGATTTCTTACTTTTCATTTCATGAAACACGATTCTTTCGGGTAACTCTTTCAGTTGGCACAAAACATTTTCTTATTTGTTTGAGCTCATGTGCATGCTCCAGGCTACAAGAGGTCATCGCAGTAGTGCAGTGAGACAAGACATAGCGGCTGTGCATTTCGAAGAGTACCATGGCAATGGAAAAGAAACCAAAGATCGGGGATTAACATTTTTTTCAGTGTCGATCCAAGTTGACTTTGGACTATGCAGTTCAAAAGCACCATAAGACAGCTGAAAGGCACAGCAGTGGTGCCCCCTGCTGAGCTCCATACCCTTGGGCGGTGCAGTGTGGAATTTGTGGTTGGAATGATGGCCGTGGCCTTTTAGCAGCAGGTCTCCCAGCAGGCCCAGAGTAAACAGAATCTTCATTTATCTTGCCTACTCTCTCCATTTCACTCTCATGCTCTCCCCTTTCCCTCCCTCGCTCTCTCTGCCTCTGAAGGAATGGAGGGTGATCATTGCAGTATTTGTTGGCGCCCCTGCTAATCTGCACAGCATTAATAATTGATCAAGCCCTGCGATCTGTTCTCAGCTTTCCCTTCTCTCTCCGAGACGCTGGCTCTTACACGAGACAAGGGGAAAAATCCAAATACTGAATTTATATATCCTGCTCAAGATAATTCAAGATTACAAGGGTCAGTCGAAAATTATCTGAACTTTTCCTGTAGAATTTATTTTAACCAACATAGACAAATACATATTTTTTTCAATTCGCTTTGTCCACCTGCTATCATGCTTTTCCTTCCATACAGTATATTGTAAGATCTTCTTTAAACTTCTCTATGCAAACATACACACTTCTCCGGCTTTTAATACACCCTCAGACTATCAAACAAATCACAGATTGCTGCTCTTCCTTTGAGCAAATATAAAAGTGGAGCAGCTGATTTTAGTGAATAATTTTTAGTGACTCCTTACTGACATTTATGTCTTGAGAAGTTAGAGATTTCAGTCCAAATCTATTTGAAGAAAAGTCTTTTTTTTGGACACCTTGAGCGTGAGTTTTTTTTCCCTCTACATTTTGCTTCCTTGTCTTTTCTAACCTTCTAACCTTTACAATACCTGTGCTGTCAGAAAATGATTAGCTTCTTTCTCTACCAGGTTTGAGACATCCTGGTGAGGTTAGAGCTCTAATTTGTAACTCCTGACAACGTTTGTTTTAATTTTGAAGACCTTTTGTGCAGCACTTCATAATTTCCATCACAGAGAGTTGAAACTGTTCTGGTTCAGATGCAACCAGTGACCTACAACTGACGTACAAGAGACACGGTTTCAAGGACATCAACATACACGTTAAGAATATACTGTAATGGTTTTTGAGAATTGGAGGATCATTATATCTTAATAGAGTCATTGTCTGATTAAAGATTACTATTATCATGTCTATTAGATCTATTACTCATCATGTTCATTAGGGTGCATGTTAAATATTCACAAGCACCAAATGAATACTACAATTTGAACAATTCATTTCTATAACACTGAATACCCATAACATACTGTGTTTTGCCAGCAGGCAAACCAAGCACGTGTCCAAATTTGACTTTGGGCAAGATAAGCAGAATGGTTCAAGCGAGTCAAAGAAAATGCCCTCAGGCTGTTAAAGAGACACCATAAGCTGGCCATTTTATTCATACCTTGTCGGCGTAGAGAAATGCAAATGTCAAAACCACTATATGCAAAACAGGTTAGAAATTCCTGCACAAACCCAGAAACACCGGCCAGCAGTTGGCAATACATCTGGACGTTAAACACCCTGACCTCTGCACTAAATGTTTTACACTGAAGAGTTTCTTACGTCAGGGATGAGAATAACTCCTTTAAAAATAAAATGACTTGTGGAGCCCAGTGAGGCACTGCATTTATTTTTTCTATTGCTACACCTTGAACTGAATCATTTCGTTTTTTAAGAGCATGATCAAATATTTTAAAAGGATGCAAAATATACTAAGCACAAATTAGGAATACATATAGCATTCACTGTTTTGCATTGGTACTTCTTGCCAGTAAAAAGCTGGATGCCCTTTTGCCTTCAGAACTGCCTTAATTCTTCATGAATACTTTCAACAAAGCTGATATTCTGCATCTATTAGTTGCAATGAGTTATTTGAAATACTTGAACCAATCATCTTGAAGCAATCTGCCCATTCTCCTCTGACCTCTCACATCAACTAAGTATGTTCATTCACCCAACTGCCACTAACTAGATATTTTATCTGTTTCGAACCATTCTCTGTACACTGTCGAGACGGTTTCCTAAATACTCAGACCAGTCTGTCTGGAACCAACAACCATGCCACATTCAAAGTCACTTAAATAATTTTTCTTCCCCATTTCGGATGCCCAGTTGGCACTTAAGCAAGTTCTCTTGACCACCTATACATGCCTAAATGCATTGAGTTGCAGACATGTGATATGTGTTTTAACAAGCAATTGAACAGGTGTAAATAATAAAGTGTATGTCTATCTGCTGCTGTAAAATTAAAATGTCCCCCTGGAGGGACAAATAAAGAATATTATCTTATTTAAGGGTTCTTTGTTAAAAATATTAGAATAGATTTAATCCCTTAGAGAACCTTAAAAGGACCTTTTTCTGTAAAAGAGATTGTTTTAAGTGAAGTAATTTGGGACACAGCACCCGGTTACAACACTGACCTAGACTTACATCTGCAGGACATTTTTCATCACGTTGTGTCTAAATTAAATATTCTCCTCGCACCTGTTCAGGGAAACAAATACGTGCAGTAGGGCGTCAATGTCTCCATCCACTTCTTTACACAAAATTATTCTGCCATGGTGCAGCTCTTGATTTATGGTGCTATGAATGCTCAATGTCCTGCTCTGGCACCAGTAAGGGATGATACTATGGCCATCACAGGAGCTATTCAGCATTTCGTCCATGGACCGATTGCTCCAAAGCACAGTGGTGTCTACTGCATTATTGACATAAGCATTGAGAATGAATACTAAAAATGGAAACCCACATGGCCCACAAGCACCAACACACTTTTATGGGCAAATAAATATGCTCACATGTGCATACTGCAGTCTCATAAATTCAGTATGAAGCAATCTCTTATACATAGCAGCCAAGGCTGGGTAAACACATTTCCTCCCCCTCCCTTTCTCTTTTTTCCTTATAAACACGTACACACCAATAATAAAAGCTGTGCACAGATATGAGGCAGAAGTCTATGTGTGTGTGTTGTGTGTATGTGTGTCACGGTTCATTAATAAACAGAGGTACCAGCCAGGTTGTAAGGAAATTGTGAGGGAGGAACTGCAGGTAAGTGGGACGATGATGTTCGAAAGGAGGGAGTTGTGGATGCTGCACTCTTGCTATCTCATGGGAGGAGAGATTCGCCACCATGACATTAAGCTGGAACCGAGCAGCCAGTCTCCATTAGAGCAAGGGAGGCAATGAACTCTGACAGTCTAATAATGAGATTATCCTGTTAGTGGTAAGTTGGCCCTTTATGACCATATGAGTCTGTGGGATGAAATATTGAAGCTCTGGGATCAGGGTGCATAGAAATATACATAAATACAAGGACTGTGTCCACAGCAACACGCAAATATAGTGACATAGAGGTCATTCACTGCAAAGATCTGTGATGCAATTGGCCACACTGCCCATTTCTGCTTCATGAAAAGCATTATATTCTTGGGAATGCTAACTCCCAGTTGGTCTGGATTCCTGGGTTTCTTTGATATCTAGTTGTAATCACAAGCCAGCAGTGAAACAACATCAGTAGCTGGATGAAGATGCATCAGAGTCAGAAATGTAATTGAATTAAGAATTAAGAACAATATCAAAACATATTAAATGCATATGCATAGTAATACAATGGAATATAAAGAAACCTGAGCGAATTTGATAATGGGTAAATAGTCTGAGTCCAGCGGTATTGTGCAGGTATTCTCTTATAGGCTTTTTCATCCTACTCTATCACAGGAGTACCAAGAGTAGAAGAACGATAAAAAAAAACCTAGCCAAAGATCACACAGCCAGGTGTAGTTGTTCCAGAAGGCAGGGTCAAACTAACATGGATGTGTGTGTGTATATCTATATAATATAAATGGCTCATCCTGGGACATAAGAGGTTGGAAGGGAACCTGGAGGAACCCCATCTGGACACGAGCAGGTGAAATTCCTGCATATATAAACACAAGTACAAGATTTGTCTGGAGACACTGGAGCTGAGGGATTTGGTTGCAACGCTACCTGTGGTGCCACAGTGCCACGCATGTCTGATTCATGAGCAATCAAATTGTAGCCTGGAGATGAAATTCTTTCAATAACAGAGAATGGATCTGTTTGCAACGATGGCTTTACACAATTATTAAGTTGTAGTGAGTCTTGAAGATGTTTCTCAGAACTGGTGAATGTTTTCAGTTAAGTTTCTCTTAACAAAACTCTTCTTATTTTACCCTTTATCTGTCACATCACTGCCCAGTACAATTACTGTATATTCGCATATCCCAGCTTGTCAGGATGTTAAGGTCAGAACATAGAGACGCCGATGGTACGGCTGCCCTGGATCAGAGAGTGTTAAGGATGCAACAGTTTCAACGGTTGGTGCTGGGCTTGAAACTACCAACCTTTCAGTTAGTAACCTACAGCCTTGGGTTGCAATTTTAACTTTTTAACTTGACCATTCCCACCATTGTTATTTAGTGTTCTCCTGATGGTGGACTTAATAAATATTAACTTCAATAATTGTGAACATTTACTAGTTGTTTAGAAATTAGCTCGGGTTACTCTGTACCCCAAGGTACAAATTCACAATATCTTGAAGCTAACGACTACACTTCATTGTCA
The DNA here is from genome assembly GCA_025769995.1 of Xyliphius kryptos. Taxonomy (NCBI): domain Eukaryota; kingdom Metazoa; phylum Chordata; class Actinopteri; order Siluriformes; family Aspredinidae; genus Xyliphius; species Xyliphius kryptos. The sequence goes on from JAOUQT010000023.1 coordinate 8,842,468, forward strand.
TTCGGGGGAGTGGGCGGTTAATAAATCCAGTCAGTGATGGCTCAAGACTGCATACACTGTACATGAATAAAAATCAAGCAACACTATAACCTTCATGCACATAACAATCCCTTACAAAGTAAGAAACAAAACAGGAAGTGCTAGCTCATCACTAGGACACATACAATATTATATAGAGACGTACCCATGACATGACTGTTGAATAAAGGGTAGCAAACTTGTGCCAGTTGCGCTACAGTTAGGTGTATAACCGGGAGCATGAGGGAATTAGTACATAAGGTTCACTATAATGTTCTACATTAATGAAGAACTACTGCTCAAGCTTTTCTCAAATCGGAGACGACACTGTCAACAGGAGATCATGTGAACTTCATAAAGAAGGACGCTGGAATGCCCAGGACTGGAATTGCTTATATTATATGCTGTTTTAAGAAGTGCATACATTTTATGCACTCAAGATAATGAATCGAACACATGTTATGACTGTGGGTGGGAGCAGGCTGTCATGCGTTATGTAACGATCACCCTTGGGGAGTGAATTGAATTTCTATTATTTAAATACACATGTCATTTTAATACTTATTTGCCAGTCATGTAAAATTCAAGGTAACATTTATGCAGAAATATAAACAACACATTTCTAAAGGTTTTTAAAAAAATATCAGTCATCACTGTATTTCACAAAATGACACAAAACCTTCAAGGACATCTACAGATATACAGTATGTATTCCGAGTAGGCTGTTATTGTTGATATTTATTTGCCAAAAATGTCTCCAGTAGCACATAAACCTTAAATATCACATTTTTCTGTCACAATGGGTTGTGCTGAAAGAAATAAAGTTGTGAAACCCTCTACACTCCGGCCTATCCTTTACTGACCTTAACACACTCACACTCAATGTATTCCAAAAGAGATCACGTGTAATGCTCAGACTTTTAATGGTACAGCTAATTGTGTAGAAAAGCCATAAAAGTAGACGGCTCTAACAGCTGCTTTGGCAAAAGTTCTCTGGCGCAAAAAACAGACGAAGGTGCATTTGTAAATGACTGAGGGCTCAAAAAAAAAAACAAAATTGTTAGCAATTAAATTTTAAAAAGAGAGCAGATTTTATTGTTATCTCTCTCGCATTTAACAAAATGAGATGGATAGAATGGACTTAAATGTATTTGAGGAGGAGAAACAGCAATGATGGATAGAAGCTTTAAGTCTGGCTGAATGAGCATCAAGCGTTTCTCATTAAAACGTAATCGCTCAATTGATTCCAGGCAAACTCGGCACTGCTTAAATAGTTACAGACACAATAGAGTAACCTTAAGGATTGAACGCAAGACAGGTCCTCCAGATGTGTAGGAGATATAACCTGAACATGGAAATTTATCACTGCATTATGGTGAAAAACCAGGATCGAAGTACAATTGGCAGATATTATGTAGAATAGAAAATGTAAAATGATCCTGATCCCACATCAGCGATTATGCACTGAGCGGTTATAGTATATGGACTGTGGATATCCTTAACAGCACTCTGTAGATAACCTAATGGCTACTTAGTCTCATATTGGACATTCCAGCAGACAGAGATTTTCGATTATGTTTACGGCATCTGAAAGACCCGTGCGCTCCACAAATCTTCCACAGCCACAGGTGTGATATTAAGTTAATTTATTCATGAGCTCGTTTAAACAGTGCCCGATGGATGCAGACTGGATCTCAGATATTAGCCAAGGCGGTTGGTTATAACATTGGAAAGAATTGTCAGCAGTGACTGCAAACTGCAGTGTGGCCATCTAATCATGGCAGCCACCCATGCCTGCTGCCTGGTCACTTAGAAACTCATCTATTCTGAATGAGCATGGTGGTATGGCTCTTTATTTTGACCCCCTCCTTGGGTCAGTACTGTCTTTGAAACATTCTAGTATATCAAACAGGACAAACCCTCCATTTATGCACATGCGGCACTTTATGTATTGCCATGCTTTCTTGCTTTATATGCACACACACATACTGCACTGTAGGCTCTTTGTACGCTGGACTTTCTCAGAACCTCCTATTCTTCACATTCTTGCCAGTTCAGTGGCTTGCACAGAGAATGTCTTTGCCAGCACTTGAACATTTTAGCCATTTCTATTATCGCTTCCTTCCCTAGAAGAATAGGCCACGCTGGAGTCTCATAAAGTGAAAATGTCACAGTGGACACAGGCCATGGGACACTCTGGTCTGGGTGTAGCATTTTCTGTTAAACATCACAGTTAGATGAGGAAGTGAAACACAGAGTTATAGTGAATGAATCAAAATATTAGTCTGGGAGAACACTATGAACAACAAAACAAATGATAATGCCAGTATGACACCAAGACACAGATTAGTGTTGTGTTAAATATTGCACTTGATTTAGTCCCAGAATTCTCACTATATTATATATTGGAGACATTGCTTCAAAGATGATGGCATAAATGTAGCCTGAAAAATACTATTGATAATCGTGAGAAATTCCGCATGACCTTGCTGCCACGAAAGGTTGCCAGGACACAGGAGAGACAGGAACCCCAGGCACAAATGTCCATCAAAAAGATACTACAATAGCCAGTATTACCAGAGTATTGCTTAGTCTTCATAAGAATAACATGCATGTACTTTGTGGTGAAGGTTCAATTATCAGGGTAATATTGCAATGCACACAACATTATGGGTGACATACCAGAGTTCAAAAAAGGACAAATTGTTGGTGCACGTCTTGCT
>JAOUQT010000023.1:8902084-8915293 GCA_025769995.1 Xyliphius kryptos
ACTGTGCAAGACTTGTATGTGTCATTCCCAAGACGAATTGACGCTGTATTGGCCGCAAAAGAAGGCCCTACGCCATATTAATAAATTATTGTAGTCTAAAACCACTATACAGTCAAAACTTTGTAGACCTCTTCATATCCCAGCCAATAGTTTCTGTTAATCCCCATTCCGGTCTCTCTTTGCTCTTATAACACCCTAACCTTTTCCGAAGGCTTTGTTCCACTAGATTTCGCAGTATTGTCATGGGTATTTAAGTTTACTCAGCCACAAGAGATTTAGCAATATCAGTGTTATGATTAAGATTTGGGTCTACACTAGGTTTTGCCGGTGTCTCAAAACTTTTGGCCAATCAAGTGTATATTTTCACCATTCCATAACTTCCAGACATTATTTTGGGAACAAAGGATACAAAAAATGTGTATATGTCTGTAATGTGCACACTATACAGTGCATAACAAAGTGTCGCTGTAAAAATACAAAGCAAATGTGACGGTCAGTGTCTCCGGAAGAATTTTGGGAGATTCTCTAAATTGCTCTGTATAAATGACCATTAATTAAGGTGTTAAACTTTCAGTTATGGTGGCACAGTGGTTAGTGCTGTAGCCTCAAAGCAAAAAGATCCCAGGTTTGTGCTCCAGGTGGGGTGACTCAGGAAATTTTTGTGTGCCGTGTTTGCACGGGTTTCCTTTCGCATTCCAAAGACATGCATGATAAGATAATTGGGGTCTCTAAATTACCCATTATTGTGTGATTGTGTGTCTGTGCATGATCTCTCATGAATTGGCGCCATGTGTAGGGTTGTTCCTGCCCTCGCGCCCATATTTACCGAATGGGCACCGGCTTCCCCATGACCCTAAAACTAGGATTGAGCGTGTATAGAAAATAAATGAATAAACTTTGTAATTAAACATTTTACAACAATGTACAGTAATTATTTTGTATTATTTTGTAAGTGTATTATAGAATCGTACACACTCCTTCTGGAGACTCTGACAGTCACACCTGCTATTTTTGTTTTAAACTAAACCCAGAACCCCTTATCATGGCATATGTCCACTAGGTGGTCTGCTACAGAGGTTAGACAATGAAACTGAAACACCTGTCATTTTAGTGTGAGAGGTTTCATGGCTAAATTGGGCAAGCCTGGTGGCCAGTCTTCATTAATTACCTGGCAGGGGAGATAACATGATCAAGAAGGTGGTTCACCCAGGGCGAGGCTCAGCCATTGCACTTCGGCTGTCTGACCCCTGCAAATTCGCCAAATGTGGGAATCTCGACTGCATAACTTGTGGTAGTGGGGGACTGCGTTTGCACTCTCCTCTGATTTTGGGGCAGTCGTAGGCTTGTGGTTAAGGAACCGGCCTTGCGACTGGAAGGTACCTGGTTTGATTCCAAGTACCGACAAGTTCTTGGAATCCCTTGAATACCCTTGAGCAAGGCACCTAACCCCCAGTTGCTCCTCGGGCACTGAGCTGGCTGCTCACTGCTCTAGGCACATGTGCTCACTTTACCAGTGTGTGTCTATGTGTGTGTTTCACTGCACGGATGGGTTCAATGCAGACGACCAATTCCGCTGCGTGCAAACATCCCTTTCACTTTTCTTTGCTGCTGTGCCCCATTTAACTGTCCCCCATTGTGGGCCTAATAAAGGATTACCCTATATTAACGTTAATGGAAAAGCAGGCTGGACAAATATACAATTCACTTGAAATGCAGAAGTTATTAAAATAAGCATCAATAATACTGTAGATCGGTTCATATGCACTCAAACAGTATTTAAGTAAAAATGTTCATGTTTGACGGCAAACAAGTCCAGGATTTTTGTGCTAAGTGGTCTCTGGCTATTATTCAGCAATACAACAATAAGTGCATTCCTCGATCGTAATGGCAACGCAAAGCTGTCATGCTGATATAAAAAGTGAATATTATCAGACGGGGGTTGGTTTGAATGCAGGTTCAGGAGCATTTGAATTTCAATGGAAGTCAACAGTAATTGCAGATTAGACTGCACTTTGTTTCCAAACATTATTTTGCCATTATGTTGTCGGGATACACCGCCTGTAAACAATTTGTTGGAATATTGCAAGCACAAAAGAGTCTGCAGAAGTGGTTTTTGTGCACATGGCCTAAGTTTTGTCCTACAGAGCGCAAATATTTGTCAGTAAATCATTTATTTGGAGTCAAAGGGCGTACTAAAAATGATCTGCACAACATCAACATAATTATTATGATATTTTTAATTTAGAACCATTAAATGCCTTTTTACGGATCACATTGTAAGTGGGTGGCAAGGTGGCGCAGTGGTTAATGCTGTTGCTTATAAAGAAGGACCCGGGTTTAAACCCCAGGTGGGTTGACCCGAGAAATTTCTGTGTGGAGTTTGCATGTTCTACCCTTGTTCACACAGGTTTTGCTGGGAGCTCCGGTTTGCCCCCCCGCAATACAAAGACATGTATGCTGCCTTAATTGGTGTCTCTAAATTGGCCCATAGTGTGTGAATGTTTGGGTGACTGTATGTGTATAGGTGCTGGTCATAAAATTAGAATATCATGAAAAAGTTTCAGTAATTCCATTAAATAAATGAAACTTGTATATTAGACACATTCATTACACACAGACTGATATATTTCAAGTGTTTATTTATTTTATTTTGATCATTATAACCGACAACTAATAAAAAAAAGTATCATTATATACAGCACTCAATACTTGGTTGGGGCTCCTTTTGCTCGAATTACTGCAGCAATGTGACATGACATGGAGTTGATCAGTCTGTGTTATGAGAGCTAAGGTTGCTCTGATAGTGGCCTTCAGCTGTTCTGCAATCTTGCGTGATGCATCTTCCTCTTCACAATACCCCATCGATTTTCTATAGTGTTAAGGTCAGGAGTGTTTACTGGCCAATTAAGAACAGGGATACTATGGTCCTTAAACCAGGTACCTGTAGCTTTGGCACTGTGTAAAGGTGCCTAGTCCTGTTGAAAAATGAAATTAGCATCTCCAAAAAGTTGCTCAGCATCAGGACGTGGACTCAAGTGACGTGGATTCAGTGCTTCGCCTCTTTTCCTCCATACTCTGATACCTTGATTTCTAAATGAAATACAAAATTTACTTTAATCAGAGAAATTAAATTTGGACCACTCAGCAGCAGTCCAGACCCTTTTGTCTGCGACAGCTGAAACCCATGTCTTGCATATGTCTGTGCAAGTTGGTTCTTGAAGCACTGACTCTAGCTGCAGTTCAGTCTTTGTGAATCTTCCCCACATTTTTGATTAGGTTTTGTTCCACGATATTCAAATTTTGAGATGCTGAATTTGGGTTTATTATTAGTTGTCAGTTATTAATCATCAAATTAAAAGAAATAAACACTTGAAATACATCAGTCTGTGTGTAATGAATGCGTATAATATACAAGTTTCACTTTTTTAAATGGAATTATAGAAATAAATTAACTTTTTCATGATATTCTAATTTCAAGACCAGCATCTGCATATTTCCTAACATTTTCCTTCCTCTACTTCTTATTCTTCTTCATCATTCTTTCTCGTAATTATTTTTATTCCGCTTCAGGTTTATCGTGAAGAAACAACAGTTTGGAGCTAATATAATGTAAGCAATAAAAATGGTTACTGTTTGCAAATTATTTTGGTATAAAAGCATTTAAACACCTCAGGAAAACGGCATTATAGTCAAAAAATACTTAGAAACATTCATCACACCATGCTCTTTCAAACTGTTCTTCTACATCCAGTGGGTTATTCCTTTAAAATAGTTAAAACATGGTGTAATTTGTCAAAAACACTTCCAGGAATCTTCACTTAAATCAAAGCCTTAATCACTTCATCATTTGATTCACTTGAAAAAACAGTTTGAAAGAATGACGATACTAAGTCGTGGCCGCGTATGACTGTTTTTGAAAGATTGGACTATACGTGTCCATTTATATTTGGTTGATTTATTACTAATGGTTTTGCTTTCCTCATTTGCATAAATCAATGGGTTTAATTTTGGCAACAGAAATCACATCGATTTAACATCAAACATCATTGAACCCTGAGTTTGTGTACGAGTCTAAATGTATCATCTAATGAAAATGATCATGATTCAAGGACATCTGGATAGAATTTAATCAACTTTCTGGATAAACTTTATATTTTATCATCACTCAGTAGGATACACACACACACACACACACACACACACATACACACACATAAAGCATTTCTTTGTTTTTCAGAGCTAATTCACACTTGTATTGTAAAAACTCAGCGAGTAACACTGCAAGAGCAACGAAAACTAAGCAACCCTAAATGGCAGCGGAATAGAACTACACACCTCCAGCGATTTTGGATTATCTCCAGAGTAGGATTTCACTGTTCTCCTCTTTTCTCTTTACTACTATTTCTTTTCATTTCCCTTTTTATCTTTTCTACACTTTTCCTTTCTTCTATTCTCCTCCTCACGTCTCTTTTCCTCGCTTCTTTTCTCATCACTTCTCTTCTCATCCCTTCTCTCCTCATCTATTCATCTCTTCACTTCTTTTTTTCCTTTCCTCTCCTTTTTGTCCTTGTTGTTGTCTCTGATTTTTTCATTCCTTCCCTTTTCCTCTATTCTCTAACTTTGATCCTCTCTTCCCTTCTTCTCTTATGTCTTCCCTTCCCTTCTTATATCCTATATCCCTTTTCCTTTTCTCTCTTCTCATTTCTTGCTTAACTCTGCTGTTCTCTCTTATTCTTCTCTCCTCTCTTCTCCTTTTCTCTCCTCTCATATTAACTCATACTCTCTCCTCTCAATCCTCTTTTCAACTCTTCATTACTATTTTCTCATTCTCTCGCCTATTCTCCTGATATCTCTTGTTTTTCTCTTTACTTTTCTCCGTGAAATGAATTTTTTCGCTGTAATCGTTTCCCTTACAAATGACAAGAAATGGAAATCAATAGAAATTTGTGTTTTTCCCTTTAATTAATTCTAGCTATCCACATACATGTGCAGAACAACTGGTAGTTTTAAACGCTAGCACTTTTAAATGCACTTTTATCATACTTAAGAGCCAAAATTGCTGTCTGCCTAAAGCCAGCTTACGCTAGAGTGAAACCCAAGGCATCGTCAATACAGCCATCTATTTTTACTCGGAGCAGTGCATCATAACGTCTGATATGTCGATGTGAGTTGACTGTGATGGATCTCACAGGCTTTATCTTTCTGCTCTGCTTGATGGGAGCGACGCCGTCGTCACAGACATGTCTAAATTAAGGGCTCACTGGTAAACAGATCAATTTCCATCCAAAGTTTTGATGGACCATGAGCGCATCCAAACTTGGGGAGACACACAGAGACAGTTGACCGACCAGACAGCGTTTAACTTAACCGCAAAAGCTAGCTCCAGAAATAGCTGACTTGCATCCAGTATGAGCGCTAATAAACCCACACTTCACTTTATATTGACTTCTCGGCACAAACTGGACATTATCCTGACAATATTTGTCGAGCTAATCGACCTCCATAACACTTTCATTAGCGTTTGAGCAGATTGGACAATGCAAAGGTCACTGCAGCTGTGTAAATGCGCCAGCCCTCACTGTGAATTTTGTTCTCATTTCCTCAGGGACAGAAGGATGGAACAGAATGTCTTCTGTGTAAAATAGTGAGATGTGATATCGATAATGTGATATCTAGTGATATCTATAATGTCTGTCCAATACGCTGCTGAGATAAAATAAAAACAATATATTGGATCATTTTCCTCAATAAGTAATGACTTGGTTCTCTTTATCTACGTTGTGTGAAAATTAGCTGTTTATCATGCCTCGAACTAGTGAGGTGAACTAGCAGAACTTCTGCAGCATGCATGGGTCAATATGCAAGTGAAGGATGTTCAGTAACTTTTGGAGTCTGTCTGTGTCGTAACCACAAAGGTGGACCAAGCCCTTATTAGGCAGACATTCCTATACTAGTTCAGTGTACTATGTAAATTGTATATTTAATAGCAACTGAATGTCATTCGTTCATTGCTATGTATTTTTGACAAATTCTGGCTCAAGATGCAGGAGCTGCAGGAGTAATTCCATTCTGAAATGAAAAGGGAATTTCATTAAGCATGAATATCTAATCCACACAAACCAGACATATTGCAGGAAAAATTCATTACGATTAATTAAAGGCCGGCAATTGCTTTTTTCTTTAATGACTTTGAAAATGGAAGCGGAAAATGGTGAATGTGATGCATTTTGTCACTATGTTTGTACACACCGGAATTGGTCCGCTGCATTTAACCCATCCGTGCAGTGAAACACACACACATACACACACAGGTGAAGTGAGCACACGTGCCCGGAGTAGTGAGCAGCTAGCACACTGGGGAGCAACAGGGGGTTAGGTGCCTTGCTCAAGGGCACTTCAGCCACAACTTGTCTGTACTTGGAATCGAACCAGGGACCTTCTGGCCGCAAGGCTGGTTCCTTAACTATAAGCCTACGACTGCCCCACAATAATCAAGGGAGAGCTCGAACGCAGTCCCCACTACCACAAATTATGCAGTCAAGATTCCCACATTTGGGGAATTCGCAGGGGTCAGACAGCCGGAGTGCAATGGCTGGGTGAACCACTTTCTTGATCATAGTATCTCCCCTTCCAGGTATATATGGTAGGAACCTTTCAATGCAAGATCGCTGTCACTGTCCGTAGATGATCATGAATGCTGGATTGTTTATCAAATATTCGTCGATTCGTCTTTCTGGCCTATTGATTCGAAGATGAACAGATTTGAAAAAACAATGGGTGTCATGTTCAGTAAAGTGATATTATTAGCATATATTTGCAACCTTGCAGTTTTCTAGGAATATGACAAATAAAGATTCCATTAACTTCTAGAAGGAGAAAGTAAAAAGATGTGATTGAAGGCTCTTTATAGCCACTGTAACATTCACAAGAAAAGAAACATAAATTGTATCATGCACATTTCGTAAAAAGTCTTCTAAACTGACTTCAAATGTATAAAATGAATTCTTCTGGAGACTGGCACACTTACTTCTTTTTGCAGACTCTAGAGGGAATTTTTGCAACTTTTTTCCAGCTATGTTGGCAAAAGTGGGGAAGTTACTTCCTCTGCTCCCTCTGTTGAGACCACCAATGTCTATGAATACAAACTGGGAAATGAAACAAAATCTCCAGAGCATCAGGACAAGGAAGGGACAAGGAAATTGCAAAGCAGACGGAGGAAGGTCTATGTTTATTACTGGTTATTGAGGTGGACTCTTTCCCTCTTTCTCTGTCGAGGAAAATAACAGGGTACCAGTGATTATGCTGCCATCCAGCGCTAGCACCCTTTTGCCAGACCATGAAGCATTAGACTAATGAGAAGCGATATATGGTGTGTAAGGAAAATAAGTTTTGTGCCAGTTCTTTACTTCTGCCAGAGAGACATTATGACTTAACAGGACGCCTACACTGTGTTTGGCAATGTTAGTCTGAGAAACCTGTTGTTTATTATTGCATGTAATGACTGCTTTTATATCAGTTCATCTTACACTCTCTTTCTCCCTATCCCTTTCACATTTTTTCTACCTCTCCTACTTGCCATCTGTCTTGTTCCCAGTCACCAATTTCAAATACCAGTTAGGTTTTCATATCACGTCTTACAGACCATTTTTTATACTTTCTCACTTAGGAACCTTCCAAAATATTTCCTCCATCACTCTCCAAATGCTAATATGAGGAATGTACAATATTCGTTACATACAGTGTTTGCCTAATCCATGAATGAGGATTAGAGGAATGAGGGGCTAAAATACCAGGAGATTATTAAGCAAGTAAACAATTAAATGATGCTAGGGCTAGGGCTAGGGCAAAGAATTACAATTAAACACTTAGCAGGTAGCATATGACCATTTATAAAGTGTGCCCAGTTGATGGTTACATCATAATTGGCTCTCATATAAAGAGTTGATCTGTCCACTGCATATAAGAAGGCAACATTTACCCTTGTGTAAATGGAGCAACTTGGCCTGGATGTGTGGAGCCAGTCTTTTAGCAACAGTTGCACTTGTGGATTGTTCCCATACCACAATATCACGGACGTATCAAGAATAGAGGAACTGTCAACATGTGGTTGATCCGAGAGTCGAGCATCAGCCTAGCAAAGGAAACAAGCTGAGCTGCTGCATGAATATATATATGATTAGCATAAGGAGTATAGATCTCAAGAATCTTTAGAATTCTAAGGCACAAATAATGACACAGACCATTTAGTCTCAGAAATGTGTTTGAAAGCATACGTTTCATGTGGATAGGTAAATCCTATGATATCATTAATAAAATTAATAGATGTACAATTATTGATTATGCATATTTGCCTTGAATTATCTGGTATATATTCATTGAGAAAATAACAGACATTCACAGCCCTGGTGTCATGGCTCTTAAACGGGGCTCAGTATTAGTGGAAAAAGAGTACAAACATCTATGTTTACTCCCGTGTGTGATCAAGACATTGTTTCTTTTATAGGTCAGCATGGCCTCAACGGTCTAAATCCCAGTGGAGCGTCTCTGAATTAGCAAACTCTAGTGCTACTTGTCATATTCTCTCTCTCTACATGTACAGGTGCATCTTAATACGTTTCAAAAATCCAATACAAACTGTGAAATGCATACAATATATAGATTCATCTATTTCAAGTGTTTATTTCTGTTAATGTTGATGATTATGTCTTTGTGTATTTCACTGTTTAAATTGAATTACTGAAATAAATTCACTTTTTGATGATATTCTTATTTATCGAGATGCACCTGTACATGTTTCAGAAGGTATTTCATATTCAGCTTGCAATATTCTGCTGGTGTAAGGCACACCCACAAGTTACAGTAGAATTCAAGGGTCCAACACTAGAATCAGTCAAAAATGTAACTTATTGCTTCCCTTCCTTCTCTTCATCGGGACGCTGCAACAGCAACAGGTCAACAATTTTTTTCAAATGTATTAATTCGGCAAGTTCACTCCCAGGCCCATGATGCTGGCCTACAAAGCCAAAAAACTGTCTATCCCTACCTTACCTGATTCCAATGGTAAAAACGCTATGCGTACCCAGAGCTCATGTTACTTTTAGTAAGAGTGCTTTCACATAATAAATGGCAAAACCACTTTGCGTTAGCAGTGCCATTGATTTCCTATGCAGAGAGCAGTGCTGCTTCTTCTTACAACTGTGCTCTCGAAGTGGTGTGCACTGCCCATTTGTTTTAAATTGAATTTTGACCCAGACGTCACTGACGGCTGATGCTGTACAAGAGTCTCATATTAGCAGTAGAAACTGCTGCATCCTGCACCTCGGCTGGCAACATAATGTGACTTGTTATCTTGAAGTACCATAAGACTCAAATTAACCAACCAGGATGCAAGGGAGACAAGCTCCTAGGCTTTTCTGTCCTGGTACCAATGTGACAAAATGAACTGACCCTCAATGTCCAAACAGCAGAATCACTTCAACGCTAACTAAAGACGCACTTTTTAAGTACACTTAACTAAGCACTAATTACTGCATAGACTGTCTTGTTCTCTACAGATTTTGCATAGTTTTGGATTACAATTGTGTACTAGGACTTGCTTTACTTGCAATTTGTATTGTATTGAAAAGGACATTTCTATCAGTATCCCAGCTGCAGATTCCTTAAATTCAGCTCTACAATCACAAGCTAGAAGTAGCAGTAACAATTAGGCACGTTTGTAAATTGCTTTGGATGAGTGCATCTGCTAAATACCAAACTTACTTGTAAATGTAATTGATATCCAATTTACAATTATATCATTCATTCATTTATTCATTCATTTTCTATACCCGATTTAAAATAGTTTATGAACGTGGGAAAGCCAGTGCCCACCTAGCAACTCTGGGCGCAAGGGCGGGAACAACCCTAGACAGGGTGCCAATCCATCATAGGGCTATGACACACATTCACACACTAAGGGCAAATTTAGAGAAACCAATTTACTTAACCTGCATGTGGCTTGAATGAAGGAGAAAAACCATGCAAACATGGGGAGAACATGCAAACTCCACACAAGCATTTCCTGAGAACCCAGGACCTTCTTGTTGTGAAGCCACAGCAGTATCCACTGCGCCACCGTGCCACCCGATATTATTCATCATTCATTTTAGATTTTGATTAATGATAGAATGCAGTAACAGTGTTGGAACACCATGAGTTATTGAGATTTTTACCAAACCTCTATTTTGTTATTCTGCTTTCTCTCTCTCTCTCACACACACACACACATACTCTGTCTCTCTCTTGCTTTTACACACACATTTTTTTTCCTCTTGCATTCGCTGTAAAATTACCATTTTACCCTCTACCCCTTCGAATGATTTCCTTGGTAAGGTGTGTTTCTGTGTCAATGCAGGCTGCTTCTGAAATATTTATTGATCTGTTTTCCCCAACGTTAGCCTTTGTACATTTCATCCATCTCTCCTACACTCACATACGCCTCAGCTACTGATCCCTGCCCGCGATGGAGGAAAATGTTTCACAACAGACCACCACATAGACCTTTCTCTGCCATGTCATTTCCGTACATTTATTAAACAGGACTTGGTGAAACGGCTCTACTGGCATTTAAAAGTGCTGGGTTCAACATAGCCCTCACACTTAATAACTACTTGTATATTTAAAACTCTATTTCACATCATGGAACTACAATATATTTCCAAAAGTATTTGCTCACCTGCCTTGACTCATATATGAGCTAATCCATAGGGTTCAATGTGGTCCACCCTTTGCAGCTAAAACGGTTTCAACTCTTCTGGGAAGGCTGTCCACAATGTTTAGGAGTGTTTTGTGCACTGGTGCACAGTCATGTTAAAAGATAAAGGGGCCAGCTCCAAACTGTTGCCACAAAGTTGGGAGTATGGAATTGTCCAAAATGTCTTGGTGTACTGAAGCATTCATACACACCTGTGGCCATGGAAGTGATTGTAACACCTGATTCCGATAATTTGGAGTATTGTTTGGATATATATGATGGTTTAATTGGTTTGGATATATATGATGGTTTAATTGGTTTGAGAACAACAAGATAACTATGCATTATGCATTTAAAAATGTATATATCTGGTTATAAAATGGTTTTCTCTGACATGATGAAACAAAGATTTAAAACTCATATAGATTAAAAATTTTTCTATGATGGTTTCCATTTCCATCCAATATTTATGCAACAGCAACAAAATGCTCAGTCCAGACTTCTCTATATACTTGGCTACAAACTCCAACCCCGCCTAGGGAGATACCCAAATGTTCACAAACCTATTGTAAGATATAATCTCTACTGGGAATCCTGGATCTGCCCTGGTGTGTCTCAATCCAATGGGACAATCCTAAAACAGCTCTAAAGGGAGCTGACCAGGGGGCAAAATATGCCTGTACTGGTACAAATGGCTCTCTCAGTCTGAGTGTGCAACGACTCTTCTCTCTCCTGAATACTGAAACACCTCACCTAGTCACATTTCCCAGCAAATCTTGGGATAACAACCTCATTTCAAACGCTTATCCCCACAATCTTTCCATCATTTGGTGGAAAACAATTCCGATTACCAAACCAACTACGTCTTAAAGCCCAATTCATAAAAATATATTTTTTTAAATAGCTGCATTTCATACACTTCTCACCACTGTAGTAACGGTTCTACATTAGTGTTGTCACAAATATCGGTATATTGATACATATCGATACAGAAAATTGTGAAACGGTACAATACTCGCTACCCGCAGTATCAATCCTATTCATATTAAATGCACTTTTTATGTCCATCCAGGCTTCAGTAATGCACAGAGCGCTCTGTAATGCATAAACAGAAGCTAACGTGATAGCAGTGTGTTTGGAGACCATCTCAATAAACAAGAAAAGCAGCAGAAGTGCTGTGTGGAAATACTTCGGATTTGAAGCAGATATAGATGGAAAGTGAAAGGACATGAACAAGCCGGTGGGTAAATGCTGATTTAGATGCATTCTGACAAAGTGTGCGAAGACAAACCGGCACGCAGATTTATATAAAATAAACCAAGAGTTTTACATCCACCATAAATGTAAACAATCAAATAAATAAAAAGTAATTTTAGCTTCAAAAGGGAAATGTATCTGACTTTGGTATTGAAATAGTATCAACATTTCAATATTTTCCAAAGTATCGTATCGAAGTTATATATTTTAGTATCGTGACAACACTATTCTACATTAACCCCTACGTGTCAATATTGTTAGATATTTTCACTCTTAAATTCCAAAACCCTATATTTCACAAGGTTTCTGTCGATATGTGCATGCCTTAAACATACATATAGAAACAACCAGACTCACAAATTCACACATGGATGTCTGGTGGTTTATTTTTAAATCTCTCATCAAAAATCATTCAAATAGACAAGAATTAACTGCAAAAGTCAATTTGCTCTTGATCTATGCTGCAAAATGTACGGAGTGGCACCCTGTCTAGGGTTGTTCCTGCCTTGCTCCCAAAGAAGGTGGCCATTTTATTTGATACAATTTGCTAGTAATATGTTGTACCCCTGGTGCATTCAGAACTCCCTTATTTGAGTTACTGTTGCTGTTCTATAATCTCCAACCAGTCTGCACATTCTCCACTGACCTCTCACATCAACAAGGCATTTTTAACCACACAACTGCCACTCACTGGACGTTTTCTCTTTTTCAGTCCATTCTCTGTAAACCCTATAGATGTCTGTGCAGGAAAATCCCAGCAGATTAGCAGTTTCTGAAATACTCAAACCAGCCTGTCTGGCACTGTCAAACATGCCACGTTAAATAACCTCTTTAACAACCTTTCTTCCTCATTTTAATGCTTGGCTTGCACTTCAGAAAGTTGTCTTGACACCTCTACATGCCCAAACGCACCGACTTGCGGCCATGTGATCAAATGATTAGATATCTGAGATAACAAGCAATTGAACAGGTGTACCTAATAAAGTGGCCGCTGAGCTTATATACAAGTTATAAACTTATAACTCATTTTTACTTTCGAAATGGAAAAGATGAAATGATTTGTGAATCAGAAAACATTGCCGTGTACAATTCATAAATGCTTTATTAGATTTGGGGCAGTCGGAGGCTTGTGGTTAAGGAACTAGCCTTGCGACCGGAAGGTCCCTGGTTCGGTTCCAAGTACCGACAAGTCATGGCTGAAGTGCCCTTGGGCAAGGCAC
>JAOUQT010000023.1:8978103-8993613 GCA_025769995.1 Xyliphius kryptos
CACAGCGCCCGGGGAGCAACTGGGGTTAGGTGCCTTGCTCAAGGGCACTTCAGCCATGACTTGTCGCTACTTGGAATGCAGGGACCTTCCGGTCGCAAGGCCGGTTCCTTAACCACAAGCCTACGACTGCCCCGTTGTTGGGAAATGAATATTTGGAAATATTAAATAATTGTGTACTGACACATTAATGCAGAATTCTTAAAAACTCACACAAAATCTCTATTAAGAAATAGAGTGCCTAAGACTTTTGAACAGCAGTATACAGTATATGTAGGAGGCACATTGGTGCAGTGGGTAGTGCTGCCACCTCATGGCAAGAATGTTCCAGATTTCGATTCCTGGGTCTGCACTGATTCTTCTAACATGCATTTGGCTAACTGGTGTCTCTAAAATTACCTTTTTTGTGTGTGTGTCCTGTGCTGCCGCATGGGCATGGGGTTTCCCATGACCCTGAGCAGGATTAAGTGAGTATGAAAGTGAGTGTAAGAACGTCTACAAGGTTTAAAGAAACAGATGTGTTGATTTTTGTTTTTTTTTGTGTAGGTTGTTGTCAATGAGCCTGATCTGGTCATACCTCATCAAAAGCTGACAAGTGGCTTTGAACAGCCTCCATCCTACAATCACCAGGTGTTACATTTCACCTCTAACTGTTCTCTCACTATACTTGGTATCAGAAAGAATGGTTCTTTTTATACATGGAGATTCACTCATATTTGTTTATATTATATATTATTGTTATATTATTATTATTATTGTTATATTAGTATTGTTATATATTATTATTATTGTTGTTATATTATTATTATTATTATTGTTATATTAGTATTGTTATATATTATTGTTATATATTATTATTATTATTATTGTTGTTATATATTATTGTTATATATTATTGTTAGTTCTAGAATTTTGTATTATAGGTATAAAGATTGTATCGTATCACCTAAATGAGGATGGGTTCTCTTATGAATCTGATCCCTCTTAAGGTTTCTCCCTTATTTTATTCACCTGGAATAAAATGTTTACTCCGGGTACTCCGGTTTCCTCCCGCATTCCAAAGACATGCATGTTAGGTTAATTGGTGTCTCTAAATTGCCCATTAGTGTGTGAGTGTGTGCGCGATTGTGTGTGTGCCTTATGATGGATTGGCGCCCTGTCTAGGTTGTTCCTGCCCTTGTGCCTAGAGTTCCCAGTGACGCTAAAACTAGGATTAGATGGGATTAGAAAATTAATGAATAAATAAATGAATTGAAAACTTAACATCATTAACGGTTCTCTCACAAGAAATTGTGAAAACAACGACCAATTTTATTCCAAATTCTTGCAAATCCTCTCTTAAGGAAAAAGTTTCCCTAAGGAATGAAAACCCACTTTCTGATTAATAAAAGTTTACACTGAACAATCACTAAAGTAGGAACACCTGGCTAATAATGGATTGGTTCACATTTATAAATTATTACAGCACACAGAAGTCAGGGAACAGATTCAACAAGGTGTAAACGTCCTCCGTATGCGAGTCCATATGCATGCCCACTGCAGCAGCTCAGCTAATTCGCTTCATGTTCAAAGCCTGCCTTTTGAAACTTCAGCTGGATGTTGATGGTTTCTCAATTATTTTTTTGGAACAGACAAACAGTAAAGTTGTTGCTGAAACATTGGTATTACAGAGCTTCAACTATCTGTCTACGGTCGAAGTCATTCAGCATTCTGCTGTAAAGTGAATAGATCAAAAACTTATATATACTCATCGGGCACTTTATTTGGTACTCCTGTTCAATTTCTTCTTAACACAAATATCTAATGAACCAATAACATAACTCAATACATTTAGTCATGTAGAGGTGGTTATAACTACTTGCTGAAAGTGAAAGTGATACATTCTGAACACAGCGGAATTGGTCCTCTGCATTTAACCCATCCATGCAGTGAAACACACACACAGGTGAGCAGTGAGCAGTGAGCAGCCATCACGGCGCCCGGGGAGCAATTGGGGTTAGGTGCCTTGCTCAAGGGCACTTCAGCCATGACTTGTCGCTACTTGGAATAGAACCAGGGATCTTCCGGTCACAAGGCCGGTTCACTTAACCACAAGCCTACGACTGCTGAAGTGCAAACTGAGGATCAGAATGGGGAGGAAAGTTGATTAAAGTGAATTTGAACGTGGCTGGTTGATGGTGCTATACACGCTTTTCTGAGTATTTCAGAAAAAGTTGATTTACTTGAATTTTCACACGCATCTCTAGGGTTTACAGAGAATGGTCCAAAAAAGGTAAATATCCAGTGTGTGGCAGTTGTGTGTATAAAGTGAGATCACCGAGAAGAATGGGCAGAGTGGTTAGAGATTATGGAAAGGCAACAGTAACTCTAATAACCACTCTTTACAACTAAGGAAATCAGAATAGCATCTCTGTAGGCCGTGAAGAATTTTGACAGTTATGAAGCAAAATAATTTACTAGCAAGCTGTACCTAATAAAGTTCCCAGTGAGTGTAATAGCCAGTGATTACATAACTGCCAATGTAATGCCTCCTGCAACAATATTCTAATCTGTGATTGTTCAGTTTAAATTCCCCTTTAATTAAAAAAAATTCTAAATTCTTTAAAAAATATTAATTGTGTCTTTGATTGTTTGACTGGCTGCTTGTTTTTTTTCAGGCACCAAGTGAACGTACAAGCTGGTTGCCATTAGGGATTCCTCCTGTCCGAATGGCCACTACAGTGTAATCCACCACCCAGCTTGATGACCAGTGATGGTATCTCTGTTCTAAAGACATTTCAAAAGAGGCGTGACTTTCTTCAGATCCACCTTACACACCATCCATCATCAGACAAAGCTCCGATATTTTCCTACATTATTATTAATATTAATTTAAAGACATTGCTTAAATGAAGGAACTTTTAATTCCTAAATTAAATTTTCCAGCTCTGCCTCTTCCTGCTTGTAGGTTAGAAGCATATGTAGCTATGCATTTTGTAAATTAATGTATATACAATATTAAAAGTTTATTTTATTTGTACATCGTTCAGAAGCATTAGGAAAAATATCGATTATCATCAAAGAATGTGATCGAATTACAAAATCCTGACAGTATTGCTCATATGGCTGATTATTAATTATTGCTAAATACACTCACCAGCCATTTTATTAGGTACTATTAAAATGTTGATTGCTAGTAAAATGTTGGACCCGTTTTGCCTTCAGAACTGACTTAATATTTTGTGGCATACTTCCAACAGAGATGGTATTCCGTTTTTCTTAGTTTATTTGAGTTATTGTTGCATTATCACATGACTCACATCAACATATAATTGTATTTCCTCACAACTTCCACTTCCTGGATATTTAGGCTTCCCAGTAGATCAGTCATTTCTGAGATATTTAGAACAGCCAACAACCATGCCACTTGCCACTGGTTGTGGCCATGTGATTAGCTCATTAGATGTGTTAACAAGCAATTAAACAGGTGTATCCAATAAAGTGGCCGGTGAGTGAAAAGCTAATAATGATCAGTAATATATATGTCCACAGAAATAGTACAATGTTTGTTTTTACAATTGATTTTACTGTATGATTTGTATATTCTACCAAGGCCCATTTCAATATACAGTGAGCAATCATGAGATTAGTAACATCTGCCTAATAACAGGTATGATTCATTGCAGTGTGTAGACACACACAAGTAGACGCATGCAAACTGCAGCAACTTCACTAGTTGAAAGTAAGGTGAAAGTGTTGGAGCTGCTGCGGTGGACATGGGTTGACTTGTGTATGGAGGATTTTTTATCACCTGGTGGATTTTGTTCCCTGATGACTGTATGTTGTAATAAATGTATGCTGTTATAAGATCTGAATAGGTAAAATACAGTAAGTCGATCCAGAAAATGTGCACACACATCAGTGTTGTGTCTGCTATGAACACAGCCCCTCGTGTTTAAACAGCAAATCCAGTCACTGCCTGAAAGAAAGTGTGAGCTTCAGCAGATTGCATTGACACTATAGCAGCATTACTGCAAACCTATGCACATCCACTGGTCTAGAAAAATCCCATACAGAAACAAAAAAATGGGCCATCACCCATACTAATATGCACACCCATCCCCTCCAACTAACACACTGGGCTTGGCCGGGTGTGAACAAATGTGTGATTTTAAAGGACTTTGCCACCATCGACAAAAACTCCGGCGATAACTTTTTGGAATTCGGTTAGGAATTGGTCTTTGGTGTTACGCTCTCTGTATCAGATTCAAATCTTATTTTTAATCTTCTCAATTCTTCAATAAGAAGGAATTCTGACCAAATCAGGTAACAAACTTTCGTTGTTTTGGGGACTCGATCTTTTTTTATTGAATGAGCAAATATTTTTTGCACCATGAAAATGCTGTTCTTTCAAACTTGTTATAAAGGAACTACAACCTCCTTTACGAATCACTTTAGTTCCTTACTTGCTTATCCTATCAATATTATTTTCTTGGAACAGCTATTGATATGTTTTCCATTGTACATGCAAATAGTATTATCGCCCTGAATGTTCACGCCACCCAGGATCACTTTTGTATAATCGGTGTCATTCGGTGGTCAATATGGTAGGCAATTTATAATTTTGGAATGATCCAAATGTCTAAGACCGTGCCAGATGTTCAACAGATAGAAAAATAATCTAATTCAGTCCTAGATACAAATGTAAAGCAATGAATCCGTTCATAACCTGCGTGGACAAATCCTATGAAATTTCAGACTCTAGGTTTAAAAAATGTATTTTGATCCTGATTTAATGTTTCCATGCATATGAATATTGATTCAAATTATTTTATATATGGAGAGAAGTTAAATGGTTAAAGGTAAAGCTGAAAGATGAGTTGGCGGAGACTTCCTGTGGAAGTTTAATGACATTTGTCTACCAGATGGTGTTTAGATAACATTTACTAGCTAACTAGCAGAACTAAAGATCAAATATTATGTCAAGAATCTCAGAATAAAATCAATTTGGCCTTTTGTTTTTTTAGCTCTGTGTTATGCAAACACTTAAATGTCAGGCAATATTTGGGAGCAGTGCTTATTCATAGCTGAGGTAGATGTTGATGCATCTATTTTCTACCCTCATTTTTTTTCACAGGAAAAGAATTAGAGTAAATAACTGCCAGCCATTAACCAGTAACATGTGTAAAAATCACAGTAGTTCACTGCTAGAAAAAGCATGTAACCAACATAAAACCAAGCAATAAATGACTGTAGTTTACTGTGATTTTATTTATGATTGCAATTATCCTCCCCTTCTTCTCTTGACCTCTTCCTTCAACACAGCAAGTCAATCTTTTCCACCTTACTCTGTCCTCTGCATCTTCTGCTCTTACACCAGCTACCTGCATATCTGTATAGACCCCATCAATACATCTCCTCATTGGTCTTCTTCTCTGCCTCCAGCCTGGCAACTCTATCTCTAAAATCCTCTTACCCAATATATCCACTCTCCCTCCTCTGCTAATTTTCCAACCGGTGCTGTCTCTCTGATGTTCTCATTCCTAATCCTGTCCATTCTGGTCACTCCTACAAATTTTAGAAATTATATAATTTAAAAGAAACCTTAAGAGAGAGAAACCTTGAGAGAGGGTCATTTCTGTGTGACGTTTTCATGTTCTACCCGTGTTTATGTGGGTTTCCTCTTTGTGCTCCTGTGTCCTCACACAATATAAATAACATACGGTAGACAAAATGGTGTCACAAAATTGGGAATATCAGTCAGCTTATACATATCCCACAGAGAACCTTAGTGCAGCCAAACCCTTGTTCTCATACTCTTTAAATTTCATCCCATGCAATTCCTATAACTGTAGGACAAGTGTTCGTGGATTTCAGCAGAAATTGCTATTTATAGTTGTATTTTTTCTTCATGATTAGACTCATTTGCTGTAAAAAAAAGCCTTTAGTAAGAGTAAATATGTGCTTTTCCGATCTGTTTGTAGTGTGTTGGGATCAGTCAGAATGTACAGTTTCATGGGAGGAGGTCTTGTCTGTGCCATCGTGGCCAACATCCTTCTGCTGGTGTCTACAGGCACTGATTACTGGATGCAGTACTGGCTATCAGGCAGCTTTGCTCACCAGGGCCTGTGGCGCTACTGCATTTCAGGCAAGTGCTACATGCAGACCGACAGCATTGGTAAGTCATACTGGATTGACTACTGCTATTAAGAGAGACATAACTCCTTTATAAATAGCTAAAAATGTAAAAATATTGTACATAATATACAAGTGTCTATCTATCTATCTATCTATCTATCTATCTATCTATCTGTCTGTCTGTCTGTCTGTCTGTCTGTCTGTCTATCACATCAGTTCTAAAGATATTATAAAGCATAGTATTAATTTGAGCCTATACTTCTTTTTGTTCTTCTCTCATTCTCTCATTTGATGTCAGCATACTGGAATGCAACACGGGCCTTCATGATCCTGTCCTCACTGACATGCTTCGCAGGGATCATTGCCGGAATACTTTCCTTCACCCACTTCTCTGGATTTGAGCGATTCAGCCGTTCCTTTGCCGGAGGGATCATGTTTTTTGTTTCAAGTAAGTTCTGCTATTGCTTTGCAGATATTTTTTGTACCACAATGCTTTATATAAATTGTATATTTGTCAATTTCTGTTCAGAAAATGTGTAGTACATTTATAGATACTGTATATGCAGCCGGAAACAAATTTCTTGTGTTTGAAACTAACATACTGATTCAGATTCTAATCTAATATCTTTCACAGCTTTCTTTGTTATTCTGGCCATGGCGATCTACACCGGGGTGACTGTGAACTTCCTGGGAAAGCGCTTCGGTGACTGGCGCTTCTCCTGGTCCTACATACTGGGCTGGGTTGCTCTGCTAATGAATTTATTTGCAGGTATTTACGTAAATCATAAGTAAACAGTCATGCTTCATGATTAAAATAAATGCAACTTTGCTTTTTTGCTTGCAGGTATCTTTTATATGTGTGCTTACAGGGTGCAGGAGTGCATGCAAGTTGCTGGATCACGTTAGACGGATAAAGAAAATAATATATACATACAATATATACATACAAAAAGTTGTTTTTACAGTATATTGCTAAACAGAAATGAAAAAAAAGATAAAATTATATGCAGTATTTATTGTAGAGTAAGCACATTTATAACCAATTAGCAAATCTCTTTTCAGGAAATTCTAATCATATTGACAACATTATACGCAGTTAGTAGTGAAAAAGCAATAAAATAAATATCCTGGAGTTCTTGTAAGTCCATGTTTCATTCTGTGAAATGATTCAAAATTCTCTTTTTATCAACAGAATCATTGTCAACCAAGAACCAAAGCAAATTAGAAGTTTCAATGACGCATGAAAGTATATAGACTTTAAAATCTTGCACTGAAACTGGAAAGACTTTCAAATAAATCATCAGACCATCACTGGCTGTATTTGTTTAAACACACTTGGATTTTTCACACACATATGGTGTTCGGGTCTGTGGGACCCATTTTCAATGCTGACAAATATAAAAAGTATGAGATTTATTATTATTTGAACCTCACTCTCCTTGGTTTTGGCTAAAATTCTCGGTGATTTCACATTGTTCA
This sequence comes from Xyliphius kryptos, assembly GCA_025769995.1. NCBI lineage: Eukaryota > Metazoa > Chordata > Actinopteri > Siluriformes > Aspredinidae > Xyliphius > Xyliphius kryptos. The sequence goes on from JAOUQT010000023.1 coordinate 8,985,697, forward strand.
ACCCCCACCCATAATATTCCTGAACATATCGGCAACATTTTCTACTATCAATGATCTTGAGCTCCTAAATGATGGTTGCCTTTTTTGGAGCTCTTTGACTTGTGAAGTTATATCTCCTAGACTCCAGGGCAAGTGAGAGTTATTACATAATATTTTGCACCTCTTTCAAGCAAAATTACTGCTTCCAGAAGTGTCTTATTTGGTTAAAACTAGTAAAATGAGTAAGTGCATATAATAACAATAAATGAAGCTTTTAAATGTGAATCTTGGTTATTCAACTCCCTAGAACAGGGGTGTCCAAACTTTTTGCAACGAGGGCCAAAAGAGGCAGCCTGACATTCTTTAAACCATTAATATTAAGTGCACTATTAACATTAACTATTTTATGCAAATGGAAAAATTTTTATTTCTTTACATAGAACACATAAATCTAAAGCAAGATTTTCCAATAACGCTCTGTCAATATCACATAAAATGAAGAAATGTTCTGTATGGGAAAAAACATTTGAGGAAGATTAAACATTACATATTATTCACTATCAAATGCTTACTGTAAACTCTTAAATTCGAAGGTTAACAGGGAAACAACACTAATGGTTATACAAGTATAAATCCATGTATCACTCGTTCATTTGTTCTTCAGATGACCAACAAAAATCTAATTGTATTGAATCAAATTTAAAAAAGAAAAACCCTTTTGGTCTTTCCTGTCACATGCGAGTCACATGCTTCACGATCTGGCACGTTTTATGCTGCATGCCCTTCCTTGCCCTTTTAAATTAGCATCTCCAATTCACCTAGCATGCATGTCTTTAGACTCAAATTTTAAAAATGTAAGAATTGTGGCAAATTTAGCATTTTCTCTCCTTTCCCTTCTCTCTCCTGCTTCCCTTCTCGTGTCTTGTCTTGTCTACTGCTACTGAGAGATTTCTCCACTCTGCTCTACAGCACAAGAAATTATGAAATTAATTGAATGGTTACTCAACGCAATTGAGTCAACGCACATTTGCAGCGGGATACATGAGAGATTCGTGGGAGAGTTGGAGAGTCATGTGTCTTTTCACTCTTTCCGCAGAGGATATTGAAGACGTATATCTATTCGGAACCATTCGGGCATTCTGCTGATTGTATTAGACATTGCCCTGAGCTATCGAGAATCTAAACTAACGGGAACAGCTGTCCAAGCCCATTTGAAGCTGCCCGGCATGATTGATACAGAGCTGTCAGCACTCAAATTGGGACTTTAAATCATAAGATAGACAACATCATAGCTCTGCTCAATTGACTAGAAAGTCTGGGAGACCGAAATGGATCTCAAAATGGACATATGGACACTGTATAAAACTGATAGACTATAGGAATGTAAAATGTTTTTTCACCTTAAACAAACAAGGCTTAATCTGTGTTTTGGCTAACCTGGAAACTGGCTACAGCTCTTCTAGGCTGCTGCTGCGATGAACAAATCCTCCGTTAAGGACAGAGTGAAGATAAAGTCTCTTCCTCCCACCTTTGAGCTTCTACCTGTTTCTACTCCCCTACTCTTTACCCCTGTGGTGTGTGTGTCTTCTACATTGCTTTTGAACTGTGTTGCGGTGTTTTTTAACCACTGTCTTTCCCTTTAGGGGGACTGTGTGAGTAGTGTGAGTATATATTTTGGCCCTCTCTCTCTTATGTGTATTCTTTTCTATGTTCTTTCTATGTTAAGAAGGCAATGCGCACATGTGCAGCAGCCTCTCTCTTTCCCGATAGTCTGGTGTTTGTTTTAACAAACATCAGTTAAATTTGACTGCTGTTAATTTAAGTAGAACAATTATTTGTTTTGACTACTGACTTTGCAGTTTCTACTAGTAAAGTTAGATTTGTTTTGCTATAGGGTGTTTACCATTGAGAAAGTTATAGTATGTAATGTCTAAACATTCCAGTAATTTGAAGTTGCACACAGGTAATTTTCAACAAACAAAGATAGCAATGTGCAGATATACTAACAAAACAACCACAAATGACCTAGATTTCCTCACAGACTGAGAGAGCACCCAGTGGTTTATCTTTGTCAGAATTAATTTCTCCCTCGATGCTCAGATTGGAAGTGTTGTTCAAGCCTAGGCAGCGCCTAACTGAGAAAAATCTCAATATGGACAGATTGGTGGTGTTGCGATACACAGTTGAGGAAAAGTAGAAGATGATGGGGTCCAAGCAGGTGTTGAAGGTGCTTAGGAGTAATGTGTAGTACCTCCATTTTGGGCTGTTGTTGATACTGTAGCCCACCAGATGAGAGAAGTTGTAGGGCATAAAGCAAATCAAGAAGACACTCAAGGTTCCCAGAGCCATACCGATAGCCTTTTGTTTCTTCCCTTTGGTTATGTGGGGCTTGTGGTAAAGGATCCATATGCAGTTAAGATAGCAGAATACACATACAAAAAGTGGCACCAAACAAAGGACCACAAAAAACTCCAGGCGCACTGGAAGTACAATCCTTTTCTGGTCATCGGTGAAGTTCTCATAACATGTGGTTTTGGATTCAGTGCTGTTCTCGTTGCTTATGTGGACAACAAAAAACACAATTGTGCAGTGTGCGCCACTAAACAGCCAGATAAAAAAACTTCCCATGATCGGATAGATAAGTCTGCGAAACTTCATGTAGGTCACTGGAAAGGCCACTCCTAAGTAACGATCAATGCTAACAGCCATCAGCAGCAGAGAGCTTGTATAGATGGTGGTAAAAAAGACAAATGACATGATGGAGCATATGACCTGGGAGAGGTGCCACTGCAGACCTGATGCTGCCTCATACATCTTCAATGGCAGAAAAAACAAAAAGAGTAAATCAGAGAAAGTTAGGTTCAGCAGTAGGATGTCTGTTGGTGTGGGTTTGTTGCTAAGCTTCTTGATGAAGGCGTAAACAGCGAGGATATTGGCTGGTAGGCCGATTACAAAGGTTATAACATAGGCTGAGAGAAGCACCCGGTGGTTTATCATTTTGTCTAGCTGCAGGACACTGGAGAAAAAGAAAGCAAACATCATGCAGTACAGTAATTGCAGTTATTTGTAGATCATATGATATAGAGATAGATATATTATGCACTAACGAGTCAGTACTCAAAAGATTTTAGACTTTTCCAACCATAAAATGTAAGTCCGTAAAGAATTCATCACTTTACATCACAGAAAACGTTTAAAATAACTAAATAATAAAGGCAGCTGGCTTTTGCTGCATAAAAAAGAACCAGGTTTGAAAGTCCCCAAAGTCCCCAGAAGAATTGTGCCAGATTCTTTGTAAGTAAACATGTTCTCTAAATCTACAATATATATATTTATATACAGTACAGTATATACAGTATAACTGAACACTGGAACACTATATAAAGAAGAGGTACACCATATAATGTCTTACTGACTTTACGGTATATATCGCTGTATGTACAGTACTGTATCTTTACAAAATAAAATTATAATTGAGTTTCTAACTAAAACTATGAGTTTCAGTGAAGAAATCAAGAGAAAATCAAAGTTTATCACTCTAAGTTAAACACTCTGTTTTTGATCTCTCTCTGTGGCATCACACATTCTAACCTCTCCTATTCTATTGTAAACGGGTGATTTTTGGCAAGTGATAAAAATGTAAAATAAATGGCAAATTCTGTTTTTGTAGCTCAAATAATGACAGAGTTACAGCAGTATAAATACAGCAGGTGGGGATCAGCATATGTGAATAAGAGGTATCCAAAAACTCACTTAAATATGCTAATTTATCTGGAAAGATGTGTCCTTTTAATAAAAATGTCTCATTTCTTATAAAGGACATGGAAGAAAAGGGGGGTTAAAGAATCCAAGTAAACAGGTGATGGTGTCATGGGATAGGGATAAGCCGACTAAGTATCCCAATTTCTTGTCGTTTATTGCTTTAAAATAATATGCAAGTACACTTTATTTTATAATAGTATTTTAAGTATTTTTTGCCAGAAACTCATTATTTTATGGCTCATGAAAAATGGGTTTGTAAGTTATAAATATTAATAGGATGCTTGCATGTCAGCACTAACCACAGTCTTGTGGTTGTCTCGAGTTAATATTTGTGCTGTTTATGTTACAGATGGTGGAAGCAGTATTTTGTGAACCAGATGCATTAGTGAACCACTTTTTACTACTGGTATGCTCCGTACTGTATTTTTATCCTGTCTGACATTTCAGTATCCTAGCTGCACTTTACTTCACATAAAACTGGCCAAATTTCACTGTTTCCTCTCCCTAGTATTTATTGCTAGTCGAAATTGTCCTGTGTTCTAAGTTATCGTAATTGTGTTTGTGCACATGTTAACCTGCACATGTTTGCACTAGTGCTTGTGTACATCAAAATCAGAAAATTCAGTTTATCATCACTCAATCAGCTGCTCGTAAGTTAAACTATGACACACTGCTGCCTCCGACTACAACATAAGCGGCTCAAACATTAACTTATTAACTTCTTGATGTATCTATGGTGTGGTTGGAATGACCACAATTAGAGAGCCTCTGTGTCAACGTTTGAGTGTCCACACACATTGTTTTCTTTTTAATGTCCTACATTAATTATTATAATATTAACTTTAACATAGATTTTTTTATTAACATGGATTTAACATAGACACGTTGTAGATAAATAAATACACAATTTCTTACTGAATATAAGTATTGGAAATGGAGTAGTTAGCTAGTTAGTTAGTTTGTTATTGGTTCTTATTGCTGGAAAAGGAGGTGTCACCAGATATTGAATTAAAGGTTCTGCTACTCGCAGAAATCTGATCAAAAACAAAAAAATCCAAAAATCTACTGTTTTTTGTCTTTTGTTGATGTGGTTGTCTTTACTCATTTTTCTATAGGTCATATTTATGCATGCATATGTCATGTCATCATTGCCTTGTGACGGTTGGCTGCACAGATGAGTCAGCTTTCATTGCCCTCATGTTGCATGTGGCTGTCTGCCCATTGATAATCCAATCCACATTGTACTGTGGTCTATCCAGGTTATTCTTAGTATTCCATGTTTTCTGCCTTCCTCCACAAGTCCTTTCATTACTCTTCCTTACATGCTGCCATATCGGTGCCTCATAACATGAGAATAGTAACATAACTTTCGGGATTTGATGTGGGTCAGTAACTCCTTTTCCCTTCTGGATGTCTTGTAGACTTGCTAAATGTTCATCATCTTCATCCATGAGATCCTGAATAACTTTGAGAGGTTTCTGCTCTCAAAAGCCTGAATGCGACTTTTTCTTCCTTGAATTTGGTTTTTACACAGAACAAATGTGGCTTGGCTTTATCATACAGGTCCTTGGACTACTTTTGACCCCACTATAAGAACAATTTACCTTTTAAAATAAAAATTTAAGTACTTACCCAATAACAGTTACCCGATGTCAGCAATGTTCTCTGGATATATGATTAGCAAATAATTCTTCTTACTTATAATTAATAAAATTAAAAACCATCCATGTGTATAAATAAAGTTATTATTTAAGAGTTAAACAGTACAGCTGCACTTGGGGAAAATGGGCTTGGAACTAATAAAACCTACAGATATCAGGAAGTCTATGCAAATCTGATTGTGTCGATGTCAGTTAGGTAACGATGCACATCCCCCGACTGACACTGAGCATTATAATGCTGAGAGCTGTGAATGTTGTGGCATGGCTTCAATAAAACTCATCGAGGTGTATTAAGTAATGTGTATGTGTTTTTCCTAGTGTTATGGATAGTTGTGTGTTTTATGTTCCTGCTGTAGAGCCATAGTACCACTTTCAGCCCCTCAATTTCAGACAACATCAGCTGCTAGGCAAAATTGCATGCCATTTGGAATAAGCTTGCCCAAAAGCCAAAGACACATTAAGCAGTTGGGGTTAGCTTTAGAGTTTGGGTCATTGTTAGCTTTAGAGTTTGGGTCAGTGTTAAATTTAGAGTTTGGGTTAAAGTTGACTTTTAGGGTAAGGTTAGGGTTTAGTGGTTAGATTTGGTTAGATTTACGGTTGTTGTTTAGGTTCAGCATTATGGTTAGGGTACGTTTAGGATTGGTGTTAGCTTTAAGGCTGTGTTTAGGGTTATGGTTTATGGTTAGCTTCATGGGAAGGGGTAGGTTTAGCATTCATTCCTTTATTTTCACTATTTGCTTAATACTAGTTTAGGCTCATGGTGCCTACCCAGGCAACTCTGAAACAACCCTAGACAGGGTGACAATCCAGCATAGGGCACAAATACACACACATTCACACACTAACAGGCCATTTAAAGACACCAATAACCAATTGTGCATGTCTTCGGAATGCAATGAATCTGCAGAATTTTGTTTTGAATAGTTTGTGATAGACAGGTATTGAAACAACTCGGAACAATCCTCTGTGTATGCGTGTCCTTTCCCCAATTGGAATATCACTTATTTGTTGCCTGAAATTTAGCCTTATAAGGACAAATATTTTGATGACAGCGGTGCAGTTGAGAGATGTAGCTCAGCCTAAAACATCTTTTATTTATGGAACACAAAATGTATTGAAAGGCAGGAAAGGATTTTTAACTCAACGAATTTGACTCATATAAGGGATTAGGATATTTTCTATAAAGAAATGATAATTTCATTGTACAATTACACAAAACATTTAATAACAGTAAAAACAAATAATAATAAAGCTCATGGTCAAACCCTTTCCTGGGTCAGCCATTTAAAAATGTATTTCTGACAAGTATCTCTGCTAGTGTTTCACTCAGTTTCCTGAACAAAAGCAATTTTTATCTCATCAGTAACCACAAAACACTAGCCACAAGTGAGAAAGTCCCTTAGGGTGCACAAAGGGACAAACACAGCCCTGAGTATAATGTTTCAATAATTTGACTCCAATAAAGGGTTTATGCTGTTTGCAAATTGTGAGTCAAAAGGCTGAAGACATGCTCTGGCTTCTTCCCAGTATAAACAGATCAATAAATGAAATGAGCTCATCAGACAATAAGGTCTGAATGGTGAGTGACATCAATTTTGCAAATTTGCAAGGCTCTTGATCTAATGACAGATTTACTTAGATGTGCTATAAACAGAGATCATTTTTGTGGTTTAGGTTCTATGCTATTGATGACGGAAATTGTAATGTGCATCCAGGCTATTCTCCGTTTTCTCCGTTCACAAGTCCTGTTATTACACTGTCATGTGGGTGCCTCATCACCTGACTGTAGCAAAGTAACTTGAAGCATTGATGTGGTTCAGTAACTTCGGTTTTGACTTGCCCGGTGGTCATCAGCTTATTCCATGAGATCCTCAACAACTTCCTGCTGCACTTGTTCTAAGAAGCCTGAATACATCTTGCAAAGTCTAGCCAAGTGCTATACAAATCACTCTGCCAATTATATCAAGTATGCATCAGGTGGTGACTTGTGTGGACTAGATTTTACGCCAAGGTCTTAGTGATGTCAAGTATGTTCTTACAATTTGAACATACAGGTCTTGTACTACAAAGTATGCAAGTACAATGTAGACATACTCAAATTGAGAAATACCCCCTGGTCCACAGAACTTTGGGGATTTTACTTGGTCCTCACTTTAGGGCAATTATTGTGTTTGTACATGTTTTATAAGTTTGTGATGACCAAATAGGAAAAATAAATACAATGCCTGGTTTCTTTCTCCACGATGATACAGAGGTTTGTGATCTGATCCCCTGTGCCGCTTCTTGGCCTAAATCCGGCCAGTTCTTGGGCAATTACTTCTTAAAGCTTAGTTCTTAAAGCATTTCACTTCGGGCCAGTGGTGCATTGGTGGCTCAATGGTTGAGGTTCAAGCCACAGCAGAGCCAAGCTGCCACCAAGGTATTTAACCCTCTCTGCCTTAGGGGACCTGTACGGCAGCTGTCTCTTTTCTTTGACCCCAAATTCTCAACAAGCTGGGATATGCAATAATGTATT
>JAOUQT010000023.1:9002861-9018259 GCA_025769995.1 Xyliphius kryptos
TTTGGCCAAGGGCACTTCAGCCATGACTTGTCGGTACTTGGAATCGAACTAGGGACCTTCCGGTCGCAAGGCTGGCTCCTTAACCACAAGCCTACGACTGCCCCAACTGATCAACTAATAGCCCTGGCAATAAAGGGAAGTATTTTACAGTATTCTGTACATCTTTGTTGTTGTAGGGGATTTGGGCTATTCAAGTCCTCAGGACGGCATCACATATGAGCAGATACAGGTGAGTGTGTAAGAGTTCTCAAGTGACCATCAGAGTGACTGCAGACTGTACAGTTCTGTATCTAAATATACGGTTCTTGTTTTTCAGGTCATGATTGAGGAAGTGTTGGAGCAAAGTAGCTATTACTGCACATCAGTATCCAGGTATTCTTCAAAAATAAATCTCTAATTATGGTCAAACGTATTTAATGTTTTCTTTAAGTAACTTCAGTTTATTCTATAGTTTACTATGTGTTAGTTGACTGTACACGTGTGCTCTGTGGGATAAGGATAATCTGACTGAAATTCCTAATCTAAAGTCAACTGTAATGGCAAACTTGCAACATCATTTAAACAGATCACTCAGAGGAAACACACATGAACACATGAACAATAGAGGTGAAAGTACCCACCTTGAAACTCTGTGCACAAGGGCAGGAACAAACCTAGAAAGGGCGGCACTCCATCATAGGGTGCACACATACACACAGTCCACACACATTCACACATCAAGGGCAACTTTAACATGCAGGAAGAAAACCAGAGCACCCAGAGAAAACCTACACAGTGGTTATTGTCTCTCTGCTCTCCACACAAATTTCCCATTTCCCATCACAGCATTACCCACTGCACCACCGTGCCACCATTTTGAATACTACCAAATAACTAAGTAAGAATCACACTTTAGTCTAATGAGACAGTGCAGCCTGGATAGCTCAGTTAGTAGAGCAAGCTGCGAAAAAAACACTGGGGTTTGAATAGAGATTGGGATGCTTAGTCAGCTTAGCATTATCGCACAGAGAACATTTGTGCAACCAACCATCTCAAAACAATAATGGTATAGATTACGATTACATAACATTGTATTGTTTAAAAGATTCGAATAATACACTCCTATAAGCGTAATGTTGAAATATCATTCCATTGCCATAATCTTTTATGTCTGGTCAAATAAACTGGGAATTTGCCATTCGGATGATCTGTTACCCAGACATTGTTTCCCCTGCAGGAGTGAATCAGAGACTGGAAATATCTGAGCCACTAGCCTGTGACTTACATACAGTATTTGTGGAGTGATGTAAAATCCACCTGGTTTGTAAATATACAGATAACAGGAAGTCTATTAAAGGTTTGTTCATCCACACAAGGCATTTGCACGACATGAAGACATTTGCTGAGACACCAAAACAAGAGCAGGTCTCCCTTCTAAACAGCAGTAACTGTGTCTACAAATCTCGTTTGAATTTTAGTCAAATATTAGATTACAAATTACATCATGGACAACATTCACGTGCACACGGATACATAGGGCACACAGATACAGAGGGCACACAGATTACTGCACAGACTTCTGCAAAACCTGTGGCTCCAGAAGCTAACAAAAGCCTGCTTTAGAGGGCATGTCAATGTCATTTATTTCAAAAAGGGACATCTGAAAAGGCAATTTCCTGCTGTGATGGTAGCGATTGGCTCATTTCTGGTTCTTTAGTTGGCACTTTTTTCTACCATAGGGCACAACGGCAGGGATAATTAGGTGCCTTGCTGAAGGGCTTTGTGGTGATATTTATTTTTGGTAACCTGTTGATTCCAAGGCTGCTTCCTCATATCACTGGGATGATCACTTTCTTTATTCAGACAGCTAGAATGGACACCTGAAGATCTTTGTGTCAACATGAATTTCCGTGAACCCAGGACTTTCTGAAGCTTAAGCACATGTGATGACCTCTACACTACAGAACCAGATGATAAGGCTAGTACTAAGGTTAAACATTGCTGTTTGACAATATGCACATCTGTTATATAATAGATCTTCATAAGACTGGCTGCTAACAGCTAACAGCTGCACATTGTGGACACTTTTTCTTTTAGCTTGGTTAGCATTCCCTTCCACCAATGTTATGTTCAACAACGTTAATGTCATGTTTAACAAGATTATGTTTAACAATGTTATGTTTAACAAGATTATGTTTAACAATGGTAATGTTTAACAATGTTATGTTATGGTTGAATATGTTTAACTGGATGATGGCAACTTTATTTTCAGCGTTATGAATGTGGGATTATTTAGTTTTAAATCACTGCTCTATAGTTAAAACACTGGCTTCAGATCTCATGTTAACTTCCTGTACGAACTTTACTTTGAAAACTGAAACTGAAACCTGAAAATCTATAATAAAATATACACTCACCTGCCACTTTATTAGGTGCACCTTGCTAGTAAAAGGTTGGACCCCCCCCTTTTGCCTTCAGAGCTGCTGTAATTCTTCAACAGAGGTGGTTACACTTGCAATCGAGGGTTGCAACAGTGAGTCACTTGCATTGTCGATCTGGCACATTTTGGACAGGCAATTTAGCTTCTCTAAAATGGAGTAAACCCACACAAACATGGGAAGAACATGCATGCAAACTCCACACAGAAATTTACTCAGGTCATCCCAGTTTCTTCTTTCTGTGGGGCGACAGCACTACCACTGTGCCACTGTAGAAATAATAAACAAATTCCACCAATAATTCAAAAAACAGTTTGATATTGTTGACTAATATTTATATTTATTCCTTTATATACTATATACTGTATATATATATAGAGAGAGAGCGATATCTTACACACTGCAGCACAATATGGACATAAAGAATCAAACATTACATTTCATTACAACACTTCGAGCTTCTTTATCATGGTTTAACATATGAAAATCCACACTCTTGGAGCTGCATAGTGACGAGGAGAGGTCTGGGACAGACCGGATATCCATTTAAATCTCTTATATCCTGCATTCAGGATGCAACCAGCTGTACATGATCAAGTTGCTTTGGTTCCTGGTATCCATTCCCACTGAGGATGGAAGATGTGTTATACTACTGTGGTGTCTGTTATGCATAGACTCACAAACATTCGTTTACACACTGCATGAGCTTCAGTTCTCTTCTCTTGTGCAAAAGAAGCAAGTTCCTACATTACAAGCGTCGCACAACATGCAGCCTGGGTAATGTTTTACACTGCCCAATCTTTTGTAACACAGCATTCAGACCCCAAATTCTGGTGAATATCCTGCATATGCAAATCCACCCATGACCGCTGCAGCAGCTCCGATCATTCGCCTCACTTCTTCAAAACTCTTCCTGGTATTGATCACATGTGATGGCCAGGCTGTAAGATTTGGCCAGATGTTGGCACATGAACAGCCCATAAGTGCATCTGATGATGCCAAACCACTATCACAACACCGTCAGGCATTCACTGTTGCCAGTGCAGTGGACAGACCAACAGTTTATATGAGAGACGATTGCGACAGAACCACCAATTGGAGCACTTTACCACTGACCACATGCCACCCGTGAGGTGTTCTTTATACAGTGATCATTCAGTGTACATTCACGAATAACAGAAAAAAAGATTTTTTCCATCCATACCATAATGACAACAATGAGGATGATAATGAAGATGGAGCCCCCCCTCCAAAAAAAAAACAAAACACCATTTTGGACAAGATGCCACACCAAGCTATTCAAATACACACACAATCATGCATTAGCACCTATTGCACATTTTAAAAAACTTTTTTGAACAATTCCATTTTTTTTTCAAGTGTGCAAAGAATAGTGCAGAGAAGAAGAAAAAGAAGAAACAAGCGGCGTCAGACCTGGACGGTCAAGATTCCACACGCTCGGGAAGATTTACAGCAGTGATCTGTCTATGTCTTCATCTGTACTCACATCGTCTATATCACATGAACGTGTGATATTCAGACTTCAGACATATATATATATTATTTGTACTGTATACACTGCACATACACAAATATGCAGCATTCGGTTCCCTGCGGAATTCCAGATCTGAGATGATTTTTTTTTTTATCCTGTCCTTGTTTTACGGAATAAAAGATTCTGGGACACATGGGAAAACTAACCCCTAATGCATTTTCATTCCTCTGCCGACGATTTTCTATATTTCTATTTTATAGATTTATATTTAATGTCACAGATTATCTGTGAAACATATCACACGTGTGCTTGAAAGTTTGTGAACCCTTTAGTATTTTCTACTGTATATTCCGGCATGCATTTCATCATAAACTAGATGCAAGAGAAACATTAATGCAGCTCTGGACAGAAATAAATGTTGCAGGAATATATGCAAACAACGCCACAGCGAATGCGTGCCATTATCAAAGCTAAAGGAGGTCCAAATAAATGTTTGTTCAATGTGTAATTTTAAAATGGCCAGGGTCTTTAAATGAATTTATTGTCACATAAGACAATATAAACATAGGTTCACATACTTCTGCTACTCACAGATATGTAATACTGGATCATTTTTCCTCAGTAATAATAATGTTTAGAGTCTACTCACTCACTTTGTCCAGTTTTTCCTCATTTGGCGCTGTATCTAGGACACTTCTTCATCTTTTCCCTGTTACCAGGGGCCGCCACAGTGAGTCCCGCCCATTATGATCTGGCAATGTTTTACGCCGGATGCCCTTCCTGACGCAACCCTCACCCCTGCGGGCTTAGGAGTATCTAGGACACTTAACAATATGGAGTTTAATTCACATTTCAGCAGAAATGCATATATAAAAATCTAGAGTTCACAAACTTTAAATCAGCACTGTACGTCCTGTTTCTACTTAAGTTTTAGCAGCAATAAACAGTCATATGACATCGTTCATTTGACATAATGCTTCTAGAAACCTTCTACTTTAACAAGAGCTTTGTCAAGGGTGCTTTAATTAATGTATTTCAGTAATTCAATACAAACAGTGAAACACATGCATCATAAAGATTCATTACAAGCGCAGTGATCTATTTCTAGTGTTTATTTCTGTTAATGTTGATTACACAATATTTTCAAAAGTATTTGAACACCTGATTATAATTCGGATGGGTGAGCAAATACTTTTGGAAATATATTCTATGTCTTACAGCCAATGAAAACCCAAAATTCAGTATCTCAAAAATAAAATCTTATTCTCCATAAAGCTTGTCGGCAGAGAAAAGCATGAAATGCTCGAAAATTTCCTGGTAGACGTCTGCGCTGACTTTGGTCTTGATATAACACAGTAGACAGTCATGACTCTCCAAACCGTCACTGACTGTGAAAATTTCACACTAGACCATGGATTGTGTGCCTATCCACTCTTCCTACGGACTCTGAGACCTTGATTTCCAAATAAATGCAAAATTTACTTTTATCCGAAAACAACACATTGAACCACTGAGGAACAGTCCAGGTCTTCTTCTCCTTGGCCCAGGTAGGATGCATTGTCTCTTGGTCATAAGTGGCTTGACACAAGGAACACGACAGTTGTAGCCCATGTTCTGGATACGTCCGTGTGTAGTGGCTCTTTAAGCACTGACTCCAGCAGCAGTCCACTCCTTATAAATCTTCTCCAATTTTTTAATGGCCTTTTCTCTTTACGATCCTTTCAAAGCTGTGGTTATCCCGGTTGCTATTAATATGCCTGGATACATCACTCTTCTTTAACAGCCAGCTTCTTTAGCAATGACTTTTGTGACATACCCGCCTTGTAGAGTTTGTCAATAACTGCCAATGTCTTACCCATGATTGTGTAACCTACTGAACCAGACTAAGGGACCATTTTAAACACTTAGGAAGACTTTGCAGGTGTTTTGTGTTAAATATTCAAACTTTGGTAGATCACTGTTTGTAATGATTCTATATAATGTATGCATTTCACAGTTTGTATTGGATTACTGAAATAAATTAAATTTTGAATGATTAACTAATTTATTGAGATGCACCTGTATGACCAATAATAACAAAACTTGATAAAGTAATAATTTTATCACAGATTATATCCTAAGGGTGAAACAGTTAAGACATTGTCCGAGTTTCATTGACTACAAGTGCTGAACATCAATTTTGTAAGGAGATTAAACTAAATTAGAACATCACACCAATCTGGCAACCTATCTCTCTTATACTTGGGGAAGAAAAAAATAAATAAAAAATACACCGCTTCTCTGGAATTCCAAAGTTCCTCATTCCATTTGATGCAACAATAATAATAGTCAATAATAGTGTGTTAATTACATTCAGATACATGAAATGTACAGCCCAGTTTGGTCCGAGAAAGAGTGCAGGACCGCCCAGGCGGTTTACGGGTGGACTTTAAAAGAGAGCAGCTCCTCCGAGTGCATGTTGTTGAGAGAACGAAGCTCCGGGAGTTTCAGGAGAAGCTTGGTGAAGATGGCGGACTCGTTGGAGTGGTTCCTCATGATCAGGTTCCTCAGAGCCCGGATCAGGTTCTCCTGAAGAGCCTCCACTGAGCTCACATCCTCGATCCCGGTGCGGTCTGGAAACAAGCAATGTGATGTTAGTTTTAGGAGAAGATGCAGAAAGAAACTTGAGTAGCTTTATGTGAGCCTAAAGCTTTTTCACTTGCTGGCCACTTTATTAAGTACACCTGTTCAACTACTTCATAACAAATATTTAATCACATGGCCGCATTTAATGCATTTAGGCATGTAGAGGTGGTCATATTGAATTGGCTGAAGTGCAAACCAAGCATCAGCAAGAAAGTTGATTTAAAAGACATGGTTTTTGGTACCAGAGTATTTCAAAAAGTGTCTTGTGTTGAGTGGTAATCAGATACAGTTCTTCTGGAAGCAAGTTGTCATTACCACCAGTGATAATTTGATATTCGTGTTAACAAGCAACTAAACAGGTGTACCTAATAAAGCAGCCAGTAAGTGTATTTCTTCATAAAATAAAACATTATAGAGTGTATAAATTAAACAGTAATAAACTAAACAATGTACAATTTGTGCCGTTTTATGAGTAAATTATCTGGTATGTCCTACTGAGAATCATGGAGAAGAGTTTAACAGTCACAATTGCTTCTTTTTTTGCAGGTAAACCCGACAGCCTAAATCAGGGTTTTATTGTTTTATGTACTATGTTGCATTCTTTAGGAACTCTTCTAGCAAACTTTCATGTACCAGCAGAAACCAGGACGAGTGCGGTGAACAGGCTTATCTCCTCTGGGCTGAGCTGCAGCGCCATGAGCTTTTCACTGAAGTCGAACATGGACGACAGAAGTTCTCCGGCCCCCATAGCCCGCAGAGCCTCCATGCTGTAGCTCCGCCCACTCAGAAAGCTCACTGTACGCTGCTTCACGTCGAACAATGAGGAGAAGCGCACCATCAGAACCTGTGAACACAACATCAGAGTACAGCTGGATGAAACCTTAAACATGCCCCATGTTGGTGAAGACAGTGTAGTGTTTGTACTGTACCTCAAAGGTTCCAGCCTTGAGTAGGCTGACTTGGTCATGCTGAGAGAGATCACGAAAGCCGGGAATCTGTCTGGCAAACTCCACCACCTCTCGCACGGCAGGCGTGAAACTCAAGGAAAACTCCTCCCATATCTCGTGGCTGGACTTGGACGGGTCCACTATGGGCGAAGTGTTCATTGGACACACCTGGAGGACATGCAAACAACTGACATTAAGAGTTTGAACAGGAAGACGTCCAAATCCAGCATTCACAGTATAACATTAGAATATGATTTAACACATGTTTTGCTTCTACATTTTTATTGTTTTTACTACGGAATTTTATTTTTACTCTGAATTATGTTTTTTAACCACCATACTTCACTTCCACGTGTTTAACTTAAAAAGAAGTGAATACACTCAATGTATACTTTACTAGGTACAGCTTGATAGTAAAATGTTGGGACCTGTTTTGCTTTCAGAACTGTCTTTATTCGTCGTGGCATCCTTTCAACAGAGATGGTAAACTGTATTCTTTGGTTTGAGTTACTGTTGTTTTCCAGTCTGTCCAATTCTCCTATGACCTCTCACACAAACAAGGCATTTTCGTCCACACAACTAACGCACACTGGATATTTTCCTTTTTAGCACCACCTTATAAATGGTTGTGCATGAAAATCCTAGCATATCAGCAGTTTCTGAAATACTCAGACCATCATGTCTAGCCCCAACAACCATGCCACCTTTAGTCAATTAAATCACCTTTCCATCTTGTTCTGATGCTCAGTCTGCAGTATCTTGACCACTTCTACACGCCTAAATACATTTAGTTGTAGTCATGTGATTGGCAGATTAGATATTTGTGTTAACAAACAATTGGACCGGTGTACCTAATAAAGTGACCAGTGAGTGTATAATAAATCAATAAAACATCTGTTTACAGATTTGTCAAACTCTGGCATAAAAACAGGAGGATTCTCACCAGGTGCCTTCGGTTGCCTGATATTCCAGCAAGCTCGTTCAGATTGAGTCTGCTGTAGTGGCAGTAGGAGGCGTTATCAGGCTGAGCACTAGTGTGGTATCTGATAGTGATTTGCTGGCGACCTTCACACGAAGAGCTGTGTGTGTTTGTGTTGTTGCTCAGTCGCTCAGAGAGGCCCAGTGGAAAGGAACCCCCTGTTGTAGGAAAGATAAGCATACAGATTTACAAATGTAACCCTAATGATTGACTTATTCCACATCTTACAGTCTCTTTAGTTTGCGGGACCACAATGGAAAATGAAATTTAAACATCGAATGATCACTGGCTAATAACAGGCTGATACAAATCTTTTAATTAATTACAGCATGCAGATATCTGGGATCAAACTTTAATGGGATGACTTTCCTCCATACTCAAGTACATGCATCATCAATCATATGCCACTTGTCAAGTGTTCCTAATTATATGTGCATATGGCTATCACACCATCATAATAAACATTAATTAACCCCTAGATTTAACACACCTGATGCTGGGAGATGAATTCCTTCAGATCGGGAAGCTGAGTCTTCCTCTCCGCTGTCTGAGGAGCAAGACGAACCCAAGCTCATGGAGTCCATGGGCACTAAAGTCTCAGAGTCCTGAGAGCACGGCGGTGAAGATGGGGGTGAAGGCGAGGAAGAGGACGAAGATGGAGAGCAGGAGCTGGCGTCTCGGAGCACTTGGTGCAGCTGGGTGCCAGTCACCGCGCTGTTCATGGCATTCTGCATTTCCAGTAGCATGCGCTGCTTCTCTCGTTTGGGGATACGCCCAAATCGCACGGCTGCCGGAGGTTATATGATATATGAGAGAGATAACAGTTAGCAAAATTTGTACTAAAACATACCAAGGTGCGAAAGACATAATTTTGTGAATGTCGTTTAAACAGAACTACACTGATCTAATTTATTGTCTATGCAGAAGTAAAGGGCTCACCATCCCTGGACATCCCCACCGCTAGGCACTTTCTGAATCGGCATTGTTGGCAGCGGTTTCGGTTGATGCGCATGATTGTGCAGTTTTCTGACTTCATGCATTTCTTGTACTGGATGTTCTGTTGAATGCTCCTCCGGAAGAAGCCCTGGGGGTTTAAACAGGTACAATAATTAAAAACAAAAAAGAATAATATACTGCAAACTAGCAGATAATTATATAATTGGTTCATTATATCAAGAAAAAAAAACAAATGAATGAATTGAGATCTTGCCTTGCAACCTTCACAAGCGTGAACACCATAATGGAATCCGGAAGCTACGTCGCCACACACTTTACACAGCAGCACCATACCATTCAGCTCTAAAACACACAACACAAAGACGTGATGCAAACGATGAGACCTGAGATATCAATTCTCAACAGTGTGCATCAGGAAACAGAGGAATAAAAGACAGATACCAGATATTACGTACATGTACGTGTTATTCATAGTTAATTTGGGTGTGGACTTTCTACAGAAAATGTAATAAAAAGCGAAGGCCATTTGAGCCATCATTTAAAGTTAGCTAAATCAATCACAGTTTAGTAAACTTTGCCAATCTGCACCTTGATTTCACTGAACATACATGTTCTCATTACATATACAATTTTCTGAACTCAGTTGCTTTAATGTTTTAAAATAGCTTATGGCAAAACTAAGGCCAGAAACAATTAATGAAAGTATGTAAATGCAGCCACCAATGGCCAGGCATCATTCTGCAAACGTGGCCATTATGTACAAACACAATGTATGTAATCCTCATGTTCAGTAAAGGTTAAAACTCTACGTACAAAAAGAAGCGAGAGAGAACAAATCATAATACTTTTAACAAGGACAGTGATAAAAAATCCGGCTCTTGCTGTAGCGACCCTTGCTGTAACACCAAGAATGCAACTAAACTTTGCACTGCATTATAAAATGCGTTGTGACACATTTTTGAATGTAACTATGAGTACAAAACCCACTGAGTAGCATCGGTGTGTGATGATTTTATACTTGTCAGTCCTGCTTATCCTTGGTGGTAAAATTACAGCTGGCATCCAATATTGTGACATTGCTGCCACCTTTTGGACTTGCTCATTATGCATATTATTCTGTAGGTTTAGCAGTATTTTTGTTGCATTGCTACCACTGCCTGCAACAAATACTCACTGTCCTCTTTTTGTGCTCTCGAGATTGAGAATCTTTCTTTTAATCTTTTTTTTAGGAATCCATTATTATTTGCTTCCACCTACTGGACTTACTCAGTCAGCTTAATATTTTTAGATTTGTTTCTCAATATGCATTCTTTTCTGCACTTGTGTTTCTGCACGTCAAACGTCATCAGTCTTTGCCAGGGTAGTGTTTCAATTCAAGTCTGCATCTAGCCACGTACAATCCAAAAACCAAGATGTATTCTTGATAACTATCATCAAGTACATTTTACAAGTTCAAACTTACAAGTCTGTACTACAAAGTATGCAAGTATTAACTTGGTGCAAGTTGAAGTAGAGCTCTGCACTCTTGCGGGTTCCACCACAATATCTTGCAGCATTGGATGAAATTTCATTGTCATTAGCGGGGGTGGCCGAATAATTAATTCAGTCTGTATGGCAGCGGGACCATATGTTCTATTTACGTATTACAAACCGTTGTGCGCATTATGGAAGGCTTGACGGACTGAAAAAAGCGCATTTAATATAAATAGAATCTATACAGAGGGAAGTGAGTATTGTACCGTTTCAGATATTTCAGTATCAATATTTTTGACAACACTAATACATTAAAATTTTAGTATAACAACTACCAAGGTTACACCTATTGTACTCTGTCACATAGTACTTCATGTAAATGATTACAAAAATCACTTTTTTAAAACCAGTTACTTTTTTCAAAACTGTGGCACAAAATAATAACTTTTGTGATTCTGGGGATTGAGGTCGTGGGTTTGTGGCAAGCATATGCAGAACAAAAGTCAATTGAAGGAGAGTTATGCAGAAGGAGGGCTAATGTCCTTTAAAAATCTGAGAGTCTAGCGTTAAACTTATATATGTTCTAATCCTAACTTTCTCATTTCTGTCAACATTTCCTCTTTTTCTAGATTATATGCTACAGGAAATCTCGGAAGGATGAAGAAGACATGGCCCTTCTGAGTCATAAAGTAGGTGTGACTTTTCGATTTGTTGGTTATACAAACTGATGTATGGCATTTCTACTTGGAGGTGTGGCTTTTTTGTTTGACCGTCATATTAAAGGAGGTGTCTGTCAGACAGAGTGAATAGAGTTGACATGTAGTGACCCTCTGAACAATTTCCTCCCTAAAGCTGTAAATCATAGAATATTGAGTTACTATTTAAATGCATCTTCCATTCACCAAACTCTTATTCACATGGCCCATCATTAAAATATTATTCTGCAAGACAAATAATATATTGTTTCCCAAAAGTGTCTTGAAATAGAAAGTCAAAACTTACTTGTGATGCTGCTCTTGGCTGTGCTTCTCTCCGAAGCATGTGCACGAGAGTTGGGGGGTTTAGGGACACTGAGAGGAGAGGCACTGGGCATTTCAATCTTCAGGCTCTGTGCAGTTATAGAGGGCAGAGGTAAGGCCTGTGAGTGGACACTGGAGCTGTCACTCAAGCAAGATTTAGGGCTGGAAGCAGAGCCGGAGGAGCAGATGTATGCTATCACACCAGCTAGTAAGTACAGAAGAGATGTGAAGCTTTTAATAGCATAATCATAGCTACAGGTGCATCTCAATAAATGAGAATATAATCAAAAATGTAATTTATTTAAGTAATTCAATACAAGCAGTAAAATGCATACTTTATATAGATTCATTACAAACACAGTGATATTTCAAGTGTTTATTTCTGTTATTGTTGATGATTGATTATGTCTTAGAGCCAATGAAAACCCAAAATCATTAACTCAAACTCCAGCAGCAGTCCACTCCTTGTAAATCTTCCCTCAAATGTTTTAATAGCCTTTTCCTGACAATCTTTTCAAGGCTGCAGTTATCCTGGTTGCTTGTGCACCTTTTTCTACCACACTTTCCCTTTCACTCAACTTTCCATTAATATTTTTAGATACAGCACTGTGTTAACAGCCAGCTTCTTTAGCAATGACTTTTGTGGCATACACTTCTTGTGTAGTGAGTCACTAGCTATGTTTACACGGACACAAATATTCGAAATAAAGGGCCGATCTAAACAAAAATGCGTTGTATAAACATGTAATTTAAAAGATTTTGATCAGATTAAGCTCAATAAGAATGAAATTGTATTCCGAGCGAGAGGGGTGGTTCATGCTGATCCTTAATCAGAAAGACCTCCATGTACACACTTATTCCATTTGAGGTGGAAATACTAACCTAGCTGCGCATGTGTGTTTTATGTCAACGTGACATTGTTTTGCAATGTGAAAATGGCGGAAAAAGAGAACTTTCATAACTTAGTGCAGATCCAGTTTGACTGCGAAGAAAAAAAGTCACTTTCGCAATTTGTTTATAGCACAGGCGGAAGTACTTCTTCTGTGCTTGTTTTGGGAAATTACACCACTGCCATGTCAAAATGCTGCTAATCCAAACAAAGCATAGTGCAAGTGTATGATCATCATATTCAGGGTTAAAGGTGCAGTAAATCTCTGGTGTTTTCAGGCTACCACATCCTGATTAACATAATGACATGATTACAGCATAAGCATTAATAACAGGTTACTTTGTATACAATGGAGTTCAAGGTAGAAGAAAAGATAGTGATTGAGACAACCTGAGACAGTTAAAGAGTGAGTGTTTGCTGAGTGCAAAAACCAAGACCAAGTTAACACTGAAATATTTGTCATGTTCCACAAACATTTTAGTTCAGATTAGTTAATTTTGAGCCCATTCAAATCCCTCAAATATTTAACCTGATTAAGATATTTTGCGCATGTAAACATAGCTAATGACTTCCAATGTCCTCCCCATGATTGTGTAGCTCACTGAACCAGACTAAGGGGCTATTTTAAACGCTTTGAAAGTGCTTTGTGTTAAATATTCTCATTTTCCAAAATTATGAATTTTGGGTTTTCTTTGGCTCTAAGACATAATCATCAACAATAACAGAAATAAACAGTATAAGTATTTGCTCACCCCTCCAAATTATTGGAATCAGGTGTTCCAATCACTTCCATGGCCACAGGTGTATAAAATCAAGCACCTGGTCATGCAGACTGTTTCCACAAACATTTCTGAAAGAGTGGGTTGCTTACAGTGTGGAATTGTGATAGGAGGCCACCTGTGCAACAAATCCAGCCATGAAATTTTTTCACTCCTAAATATTTCAGTCAACTATCAGCTGAATTATAAGAAAATGGAAGTGTTTGGGAATGACAGCACAAAGTGGTAGGCCAAACTGACGGAGCGGGGCCACACTTCATCTGGCCTTCAGATTAGCTCAAGAACACTGCACAAAGAGCTTCATAGAATGGGTTTCCATGGTCAAGCAGCTATATCTGAGCCAAGGCAGGTGAAAGAATACTTTTGGCAATATACTAAAATAAATTAAATTTTGATAGTACTCTAATCATCTAAACGAAGAACAGCATCAATCTGTTACTCGGTTTAAGGATGACTGGTAAAGTCAACAAACTGTTTATGGTTTTTATCTTTGTTACACACCATACACTTATCTTTGCTAACATTTTTAAAATAACGACATAGCACAAATACTAAATTGTCTGGCATGGTCAGAGAGAAAAAAATATGCATTAAAAAAATATGCATTTATGTCAAATGATGTCATTTGTTTGTTATGACTGGTTGCACAGATGTACTCCATAAGAAAGGGTTAAACTGAATGAACATCCCAATCTTGTCAGCTAGTGTCAGCTCCTAGCTTTTTCCAGAAACTTTTAAAAATTCAGCACGGTAGGACCCAGGTATGCAAAGACCCATTACATGAAATTACATACAGATCAAACTCCTTAAATGACTTCGTTCTTACATTTTCACCTAGAGACTCTTCATATTTCACAACACAAAAACCCAGGTTCCATTACATGTTCATGCACTGGGGCAACACAATTGCATTAAAATTATTTTTTTCTTTTCCTAGCCATTTCGTAATAAAATATTAAAGCTAAACTAAATGCAGTCGTTACTTCTATAACATTCTGTTTACAGTCTGGGGGACAAACAGGTCAGTCATTATGAACTGGCCTGTGGAAAAATGCTTCAAGTTGAAAAGTCATGTCTAAATAACTCATTTAAAATTTATGCCTGGGGAGGGTTAAAGGTGCAGTAAATCTCTGGTGTTTTCAGGCTACCACATCCTGATTAACATAATGATATGATTACAGCATAAGCATAAATAACAGTATACAAAGGTTATTTTGTATACAATGTAGTTCAAGGTAGAAGAGAGAAGAGTGATCGAGACAACCTGAGACAGTTCAAGAGTGATAGTGTTTGCTGAGTGCAAAAACCAAGACCAAGTACAGAAAGTAAAGTAAAAGGTTATTCTATTTATCAGCCCAAGCCATGCTCCATGGTCCAGTTCTAATGCTCCTGTGTGCACAGTAGGCACTTTCATTGGTGTACAGATGGCATCATGGGCATTCTGACCAGTCTGTTTCTATGAAGCTGTAGATACAGCAAAGCGTTATACAATGTGTGTTCCAAAACCTTCCTATCCTTGATTTATTCAGTAATCTGTTACAGTAGATCTTCTGTGCAATCTGACCAGACACACTAGCCACACACTGTCCTTTTTTGGACAAATTTCGGTGGGTCCTAACCATTGAAATCCAGGAAAACCCCCATGATCAAATAAAATTCAGCATTAATGTCAATTCTTTCACATGTACCAAACATACAAAGAAATTGAATTTACGTTTCTCACCCTCTCCAGGTGATGACAAGATGAGACATTCTGAGAAGACATATCTTAAGCGTAACTAACAAGAAGGTATATTTAAAAAATTATGTGCACAGTGG
>JAOUQT010000023.1:9157643-9173858 GCA_025769995.1 Xyliphius kryptos
GCCGTATAAAAGGCTGCCCACCGCTCCGGGCACGTGTGCTCACTTCACCAGTGTGTGTATTTGTGTGTGTTTCACTGAACGGATGGGTTACATGTTGAGGACAAATTCCTCTGTGTGTAAGCACAGTAGGCAAAATGAATCACTTTAAATCACTTTAACTTTAAAAAATCTAATTGTAATGTATGGGAAATAACGCAATAAAAAAAAATGCAACGAGTAATAATGATCGTGGATAAGAGCAGTGAGGTAATCAACAATTAAGAATGAATGAAAAATGTAAAATGTGTGCAAAAACTTGAGTGTATATCCGTATGTATGTAACGTGTCAAAATTACATACAAAATGTGAACTGGCCATATTCAGGTTTTGTTAATTCAATCAGACTTAAAAAAACAGGACGTAATCTGAGCGGGGCGGCTGAATTTATTTGAGGTTGGGGCTGTGATGCACGTCTTCGTGCACGCTGCACAGTCAAGCTGAAACAGAGAAGGGTCTTCCCCAGAAGGTTGCCACAAACCTGTATGATAAAAGTCCAGTCACATGATTTATTAGTTCAAAACTGAGAGTCTGGAGTGTCTTTAATGTAAAGAGGGGCTTTCAGTTATTGTGTTGTTTATAATTAGTACTGTATGTAGGAGGTGGGGACTGGGAGGGGGAGGGAGGTGAAGACCGGGAGTGGGAGGGAGGTGAAGACCGGGAGGGGGAGGGAGGTGGGCGATCACAGGCACATGTATATTTGTATAAGTGGGTTGTCGGGCCACTCACTGGAGAAAGTGAATGTACAGTATGTATGAATCATGTTCCTGCATTATAAACCCCCCCCCCCCCCACACACACACACAGCCCACTTACCTTTCAGGATTATTAATTTAAGCCTCATTAATTTGCAGGTGCTCTGATCTGGAGCAATAATACGCTGCGATGATACAGTAATAGGGTTCTGATACAGTTCACTGAAATCACAGGTTGACTCATAGACTTGTGATGGAACATTGAAATGCTGAAATGCTGGGAATCTTGCCGTCTTTAAGGTAACTGCCCCAAACCTTTACCTTAAACCAACCGTTTAAAGGAATCGGCGTTCGACAGGAAATAGCTGACCTTATCTGTCGTTTTCCACACTCCCTTTCTCTGTGGTTCCGGTCCCCCTCCCCTCTGATGTTTCTGGGTATTTCCTCCTACTTGGTTTGTAAGGTAAGAATGGGCTGATTTCGAACCATTTCTTACTATTTATGCTCCTTACTCATCTGAAATCGACTGTGAACGACGCGACGTTCTTGTGTTATAATTCCGTACAGATGTTTTCCCGGATGTCCGCCTTAAGTTGTTGTTCTAAAGACATGATGACAGGCGTCGGTTCGAATCCTTTATCGGCAAATAAGTGGTTTAAACTTCTGTGTAAGACTTTGCACTAAACTTGGAGTTAGGAGTGTTCATTACTTACTGAGAAGTCCTTTAACATGTTCTTCCTTATGGGGCAGGAATGGGCTTTTTTTTTGTTTGTGCAGTAAAAATTTAGTGAAATGTAATAGAGATACGAAATGACTTCTTTGGATTTCAATGTTTTTGTCTGATATCCGGAAAAAAAAAACATAATTCTTTATAAAGGAAATGAGATTTGGGTGATTACGGCGTACCAATAACACAGATATCTGCATGTGAGCCAAAGATGGCCCTGATATTGGAGCTCAAGTGGCCCGCATGTTCCAAAACACAGATGCTTGCCATCTGGCAGAGAATTCTTAGTAACACCTTCATGTTAACCACTTCTGGCGGAGGCATGACCCGAATCTGGTGCATATCATGTGGAAAACTTCTCTTTTGAAGTAATTTTGCTTCCTCACAGTGAAAAATAATGATGCAGTATTACAGATCTGTAAATGACTGGGATAAGCAAATTATTGTGAGGTAAGATTGGATTCTGCCCTGCGCTATGGGGGAAAACCTGAAAACAACGTGAAAATTAAAAGGCAATTGTTTTTGAATGACTGATGAATTTGGAGTTTATATATTTCAAATAAAGATATTATTATAGAGTGAGATTTGGGGGGAATTAAACATCTGGAATTAATATAGTTTGAGTTTAAACTATGGTGTCCACGCGCTTACTTTTCACTGGAATTTATTAGTTGGTGTTCCAAGGACACGATGAGGAATGACGGAGCCAAGTTTCAGCTTTTTTCCTCCCACAGTCCAAAAACACGGATTCCAGGTAAATTGAATGCTCTAAATTGCCCCCTGTAGTGAGTGAGTGTGTGCCCAGCGATGGATTGGCGCCTTGTCCTGGGTGTATCTGCCCAGCGCCCGAGATGCTCTCCGTTGGATGAGCATGGGGAACCCCACCGCGACCCTAGTAGAGAAATAAGCGGAAGATATTGGATGTATGATAAGGACTCACAATGCCAAATTTCAGCCTTGTATGTAAAATTAGTGATGAGGCAGTGAGGGCTTTGGCGTTATAAAGAGATACCTATAAATACCAAAGCCCTCACTGACTCATCCCCAACTCTCTCACTTACAAGGCAGAAACTTGGCATTAAGATTCCCTCTCATGTCCTTCGAAAAAGTAACCAGTTCTGGCTTTACTTTACATTCAGCAGACGCTTTAATCCAAAGCGACTCACGTTTTCCATCTTGGTTGGGTTCAGAACACAGGGTCGATACAGCAATCCTGGAGCAATGAGAGTTAAGACTCTTGCTCAAGGACCCACAGTGGTAACTTCAGTGGACCTGGGACTTGAACCCACAACCTTTAGATGGACAGTCCAACTCTCTTTCCACTGAACCAAGACTTTCCTACGTTTAATTGTTCATTTGAACGCATTACCACGGATGGATTGGGGTCTTCCCGAGTACCTACAAGGTTAAAACTAGGCATTGTGATTCCGTACAATGTTCAACAGGTTCTTGTCCTCCTACGTTTGATGCTTCATTTGCTATCGCCCTCAAACGCGCCACTCATTTAAAATATATAAACTCCAAACCCCATCACTCATTCAAACAACTGCCTTTCAACTTTCCTGTTATCATGTTCTCCTCTGTAGCGCAGCACGGATATTCCGCTAGTATATATATAAAGATATATAAGTATTGTATCTTGTATTTCTTTGTGTGTGCAATTAATCCATCAACTTTAATAACGTTCCTTTAACATTAAGCACTAATTCCCCAGAAATAGAACAAGCCTCCTGGACCCTGATGCGGATCCCAGAGCCGGTACATGAGAACACATGGTGGTGATTAATGGGACAAAGTCAGTCCCGTATGAAGCAGCACCACTCTGATCCAAAAATAGGATGTCCCAGTTAATCCAGGAGGAGATGCGGAGTGCTTTATCTTTTTTTATATTACAACGTTGAGCCTCAATAACGTCGGACTGCTTACACGAATCCCTTTGAACGGAACGCTGTGATGTCTTCTGCGTGAAGCTCAGAGTCAGAGCAGCAGCTGATTTCGTTTACCTGCTGCGGTTGGCGCGCTGGTCAATCCTGACCCAAATTGACGCCGATACCCAAAAGTAATTTGGAATTAAATACGAATTTACCGCTTCACTTTTTATTATACGGTGAAAACTTTTTCCATGTGTTGACACCTTATAAAAGACTCAAGTGCTTAAAATTCAGAGCAGCTGCTGCTTTCACCGATAGGCACGCTCAAGCCACAGCTTGGCACCCGGCGCGGCGGGAAGCCGAGGGCGTCGAGCATGGCGATGCATCGCACAAAACCAGAAGAACACCGTCCTGTGTTGGTATGGCCGTGTCCAGCGTCGGTATCCAGCATCTCCACCTCCGAGGTCCCAGCCCGTGGCGCTCGAGCTGCCACAGGGTGCGAGGCAGCGATACGCAGCGGAGATGCCTAGCATGGCTTATCGTCGGCAGTCCAGATGAACCCGAAGACACACTCTTTCGAGCATTCCTGGGCTCTGGGCTCTGCCTCTTTGAGCTGTGACAGACCTAAGGCGAACATCATGGCGCCGCTGCCAAGGTGCCCACAATTCGCCATGATTGTCAGAGCTCAGGAGCCTTGGGGCTTACTGGCCTCTAGAGACATTTACCCCCTCCTTCCCTCATCCTCGCGGGAAACTCGGCCAATGCAGAGCATCTGGCACGGTCCCGACGGCTCGCAGCGGCGGCCAGCTACGATAGGGCTCCGTTTAGGGGCTATTTTGTGTCACACTGCATTCTGGAAGACATGAAAGGAATGTATCTGCTGGAGGGGTGAAGGACGGGATCTGCAGCACTTACGTTTTAAGCCCTTCGCATAAATAGACGGGAAACGCGAGGTCTTAGAGAATACGGCGCTTTAGCGGAAAGATCAGAGTCTAATTCAATCCGTGTGTCGAGTTTACTTTTAAGCTCCGTCAGTTCTTTTTTTATTTCTTGACGGTTTCGTTACAAACCATCCATCCTCCACCTTGTTCCACTGTAGAGGATATAAAACTGTCATGGGCAAATATGGAGAATCACCAAACCCAAGGAGTCAAATTCAACATGCCAGTCTGTATCATCTGCATTAAACTTTATTGCATGTATAATGGTATGGTATCCCACAAGGCTTTGTTTTAGGGACCTCCTCATCTTCTATACCTATAAATGCCAAAGCCCTCACTGGCTCATCACTAATTCTTCCACCTCCCAAGTACCTCCAAGGCTGAAACTTGTCACTGTGATTACCTACCAACCAACAGGTTTTTTTTTTTTTTTTTTTTTGCTATCGCCATCAAACGCAACACCTTGGACTGGGGTCTTGGCGAGTACCTACAAAGCTAAAACTTAGCTACGTCATTCCTTATGGTGTCCTTGGAAAACCAGCTGATAAATTCACATAAGGAACCAAGCGCCTAGACATCCTAGTCATAACTTTATTCGCCCCAAACCTCATTAAATAATATGTTTATTTAAAATATATAAACTCCAAAGCCATCATTCATTCAAAAACAGCTGCCTTTCACGTCGTTATCAGGTTCTCCACCGTAAGCGCAGCAATGTTTCAGCCCTCCTTCTCTCGTCAGGTCTCATCATGTCTTTGCAAAACTCATTGACTTCTTCAATGAAAATGAACAAAATCGTTACAGGGAAGCAAATCGAGTTCTGCGTGGCGGAGGAACTGCATATTTTTAAACCCGTCCTGCTCTCTGGCTGCTCTCGCGCCGATCGCTCATGATTAATATGAGCAGGAAACGCTTCTGAAAGAGATTTATACCCCGGCGCATCGGCAAAATAATCAAATCATTACCGCCTAACAACGGCGGGATGACTGATGAGACAGCGAGTCCTCGAGACTACACGGGCCCGTAGGCTCGGAGGGCGCGGGGCCCACCTGTCATCGCCTGAACCCGGCGCAAAGCCGCTCGCAGCACTAATAACGGCTCCTAATGAAGTCGTCCGAGGTGGAACCGATTACTGACTTATATCATCGTCTCGCTGGGAAGCAGGGGCTTCCTCTCTCCAGCGGAAAAAAAAGGAAATACCCCGCTGCTTTCAGTGGTGTGCGGTTGCCAGAAGCAACATGGAATATGAGAGGATTAATGGTTTGGAAAAGAGGGAGGTGAAAAAAAAACGGCTTTAACAAGAGAACATAATTGAAACTTATGGAATTCCTTCTGTAGTCAGATGTAGGACTACTTATTATCCTGCTGCTACACGAGGCTGAGTCTGAGAACAGGAGCAGAAACTCCGCCATTACAAAGTAGAAGACTATATTGTTTTTATATTTCTGGTTTGGAATTAAATAATATTTTAATCTCCGGTTTCTATAATCTAAAACAAAATATTTATAATTAAAGTAGAATAAAACACAAAGGGGGAGGCACAATGGTGTAGTGGTTAGTACGTCTGGCTCGCAGCGCTGGGGACCCAGGTTCGTGTCCCAAGCTGGCTGGAGGTTTCATATTCTCCCCTTGTTTGCGTGGGTTTTTGAAAAGCATGGAATCAAGGTGAATTGGCTGCTTTAAATTGCCCCAATTGCGTGTGTGTGTGTGAGAGAGAGAGAGAGATGTTCCACCCCGAATGGCCATGGAGAACTCCCTGTGACCCTAGCATAGGATAAATCAAAAGATGATAGATGAATGGAATTAAATAATATGTTAATGCCTATTTTCTAAATTCTGGAACATTCATTCATTATCTTCTGCTTATTCCTTTATGAGGGTCGCGTGGGGTTTCCCATGCCCATCCAGGGGAGAACATCTTGGGTGCTGGGCAGATACACCCAGGACAGAGCGCCAATCCATCGCTGGGTACACACTCACACACAGTCACACACACATACACACACAATACAGGACAATTTAGAGCATTAAATTTTCCTTCATGTTTTTAGACTATGGGAGGAAACTGGAGAACCCGGAGGAAACCCACACAGACACGGGGAGAACATGCAAACTCCACCCAGATAGGGATACAAACCGGGAATCCACAGCGCTGAGAGGCGAATGTGCTAACCACTAAGCCACCGTGTCGCCCAAATTCTAGAATAAAATAATAAAATTATTGATGATCAAATAACGTAGTTTGAATCCTGATCTGGGTGGAGTTTCCATGTTCTGTAAGTGTGGGTTCTCTAGGTTCTCCAGTTTCCACCCACAGTCCAAAAACATGGATTCGAGCTAAATTAGCATCTCTACATTTAAATGGCCCCAACATAGTGTGTGTGTATGTGAGTGAGTGTGTGCCCAGTGATGGATTGGTACCCTGTCGTGGATGTATCTGTCCAGCCCCCGAAATGTTCTTCCCAGTATGGGCATGTGGATCCCGTCACCCATGGTGATGAAAA
Source organism: Xyliphius kryptos (assembly GCA_025769995.1). Lineage (NCBI taxonomy): Eukaryota > Metazoa > Chordata > Actinopteri > Siluriformes > Aspredinidae > Xyliphius > Xyliphius kryptos. The sequence goes on from JAOUQT010000023.1 coordinate 9,164,418, forward strand.
AGGAGCTGGAATTAAATAATTTTCTAGAATGTAGAAAAATATGACCAAATTATACAGAATAAAATACACTGTGGGCGGTACGGTGGTGTAGTGGGTAGCACGTTCACCTCTTAGTGCTGGGGTTTCCATTTCCATGTTCTCTCCATGTATCTGTGGGTTTCCTCTGGGTTCTCAAGTTTAGTTCCACAGTCCAAAAACATGGATTCAAGGTGAATTGGCTTCTCTAAATTGCCCCTATATAGTATGTGTGCCCAGCAATGGATTGGGGCCCTGTCCTGAAAGTATACACTCCTAGTAAAGCATTAATGGAAAGATAATGAGATAAAATTAGATATACGTTACGTGATTCGGAGGTGTGTCCACATATATTCATCTTGGTCCAAACCAGAAGTCTGAAGACCTTCATGCTCCTTTTCGGAACCCATGTGATGGAATTTCAGGTATGAGCGTGTGGTTGTGGCTGCTTTCATGCTTCATGACTAACCTTTATTTGGGATCTGGTCATAAATCTGCAATAAGCTCCATAAAAAAAGGGTGGAAGGAATGAGTCAGGAAAATCCCTGTGGAATCAAAAAAAAAAGAAAAAGAAAAGGAACTTTGTACGTTGGGAGTTTGGGGGAAGAATTAGTTCTACTGCAGCGAGCGGGGCTTCCTGCTAATTGATAAAAAATGTAGAAATTACATGACTAAGAGGCTTACAGCGAAGGAGGACCAGACGCGCCGATAGGCAGCAACATGCAAGTTATAAACAGACATATTATTAGCGTCTTATTTTTTTATCCCGAGGCGCCGCAGGCCTCTTTTGCGGGAGCCGCTAATGACGGCCAGCCGGGCGAGACCGAGCCGTCTCGTGGAGGACTCCTTATCAGAGCGGCGCTCGCTTGACTTCAGATCTGTCTAATCACAGCTGTTTAATTAAGCGAGGGTAATGGACTCTCAGAAAATATGATGTCTTACTGCGAAGCCAACGCTGTGCTGAGACACGAGCCGCCGCTTCAGAGACTTCAGTGGTTTGTTTCTCTATGAAAAATACACAACCCAAAATTTGTGGACACCTCACACCCTGTTTGGTAATTCCTAAAACATACATGTGTTCATATGAGGGCATTCCCTCCTGTTTGTCACTTTTGAAGTCTATTGACCTCCCTTTGTGCACAGTAGTGTTGGACTTAGATACACCTCTCCCTAAAATGTCGCCCCAACACTTATTTATTACTAGTGGAATACTGCGCTACAGTGGAGAACTTGATAACAGCCTGAAAGTTGAAAGGCAATTGTTGCCAAACGATGCCAAATTTTAACCTTGTTGGTATTTTGGAAGTGGAAGAATTAAAGATGAGTCAGTGTGGGCTTTGGTGTTTACAGGTATAGATTAGAGGTATAGATTTTCAGAATCAGAATGCTTTATTGATCCCTGAGAGGAAATTACAGATGTTACAGCTGCTCAAAAGGTAAAATGTACAAAACATATATAGTAGCAAACATAAGCGCCTCCTAAAGTAAAAGAAAATGCAGCGCTAGAATTTAAAGAATAAAAAATGACAGTAGCAGCGGTGGCAACATACAAGATTTCATTGTATTGCCCGTATAAAACTAGATGGCATGATTGGAGCCTCTCCCTGCACTTAAATAACACTAGGCTTTTACAACTCAACTTTATTTATACAGCGCTTCAACAGCTGAAACATTGTGCTGTCCATAATTAACCATTAAAAACCTAAAACAGACCATAAAAACCATAAGAACATGTAAGAAATAAAACCAAAGCAACAACGACAATTAAGTGCATCAGAACAAGCTAAATAAAATGTGAGTTTTGCAGGTGATCATAATAACCTTCACTGAAACCGAGACCTGACCCATTTGGCCATTTTAAAAGTACCCACTTTATTCATCTGTTGATAGTTAAATAGCCAACCCTGATCTCTGATTGGCTGATGGGAAGGCAGGTGAGCTCTTTAATGTCGCAGTGTATTAAGCTTTTCTAAGCTTTTATTTTCCACCAATTGATGTTTTCTTGTGGAGCTGCAGAGGTGATGAGTGTAATTTCAGCCTTAATCCGTTTCAGGAGAACAAACCCGGAAAGTGGCGAGAGGCAGCGGAGTTCAAAGGAATGGGACTATTAACGCGCTGAAAAACAAAGACATTAAAGGATTATCTTCTGAGAAAAACTTTGGAAACGCTAAACCGCGTCTTTAAACAATTCATCCCAAAATCAGTGTGTTTACAGCTCTCGGGGGCTTCGGCGTTAATCTGAGATGTGTTTATTATTTATTCAGGGAAATGTGCACTTTTATTTATTCAGTCAGTTTGAAATGAAGGCCTCGAGTCTGCAGATGATATCCGGGATTCTGGGAGTTCCCGATGGAGCTCTCGCTGAAGTCCGATTTCTGTGTTTTTTGGTGTTTTCTCTCTATTGAGTTTCAACTCGGTGATAGAAGCATCAACGCGGGTGCTATCGGCAGCTTTATTCACTCATGGGATCTTCAGAAGCTTCAGAACTGGTGGGGGCTGATGGGATAAGCTCCAGTTTCAACCCTGACTGTAGTTTGCATGAGTCGAATCCAATAGGCACTTCATTTCTGAGACATAAAATAAAGTTAGCACTGCAGACGTCTTTCATTTATTCAAATTAGGTTCGTGTGCAGGTTCCGGAGCCTATCCCAGCCCTTATTGTGCCAAAGGTGGAAAACACGTTGAGCAAAGCTCCAGTCTTTTACAGGGAAGACCCCCAAACACCTTCACACATTTCTCATCCTCAGGAAAACTTATCTGACCTCTATGATGTTTAGATCACAGAAGAATCCACATAGATGCAGGAAGAACATACAAAATTCGCGCTGTAAGGTCAGAAGCTTCGGAACTGGTGGGGACTAATGGGATGAGCTCCAGTTAAAACTCTGACTGATGTTCGCATCAGTGGAATCCAATACGTCAAACAACATTGAGAGCGCAGACGTCCTTCATTTATTCATTTATGCTGATTAGGTTTTTGTACAGATTTTGAAGCCTATCCCAGCACTTATTGGGCCAAAGGTGGAAAACCCCGTGGAGCAGGACCCAGTCCTTTACGGGGCAGACACACGAAAACTAATCTGACTTCCATGATGTTTAACTTACAGAAAAATCCACACAGATGCAGGAAGAACATGCAAAATCCTCACTGTACAGGCCCCGTTCATCTCGATGTGAAATCAAACCCATGACCATTTGACTTGGGCTGCAATTGCCATGGTGTTGGCAGCACACCGATGTTCATGGACACTGGTGTGTAAACACCAACATGGCAGACTGGTGTTCGAACCCTGTGACGAGCCACCAGCCTGAGCGGGCGAGCCACTGATGGTTATCCATGTGTGATGGGCGGATGGCGAGGGACCGCTGTTGGCATTGCATGGTGCCAGGCTGTTTAGGTATTTTGCTGGCTTTCTTGAGGAACCGGGGCTCCTGGTTGTGTTTAAACTGGTACAGCATTACGAGAACAAAAGTCGAACGAATAAAAAGACAAGCCGTTCACACGTGTTCCGCTGTGTTCACCATGTCAGCGGAGATTAACGAAGGGTTTGGGAACCGCTGTAGGAGAAACGCATATCAAAGATTTTAACTTCATATGTGGTTTGGTTTGAAAAAAAATCGACAATGTTTTTGTTTTATTTCTTCAAATAAAGTCGTATTAATTCAAGCTTAGATCCACTTTGTGTTTTCTGTGTGAAGTGAAGCACATTAACCACAGAGGCATTTTTTTAAGAACCCCCATCTTTACTGCCAATACGCCAATATAATTTCAAAAAACGCAGATGAAAACATTCCGCCGTCGAATCGACATCCTCTCGAGGCAGAACTTGGGTGGCAACTTTCTCCGCTACACTTAGCTCTAATTAGCCGGCGTGCTTGTGCACCGACGCCTGAGGGCTCCTGAGTGTGTAATTGTGAAGCTCTCAGTTGGCCCAGACATGATAAATAAATTTTCCAGGCATACTCAGTGTGTGATGATGGCTCTCATTTGGGAGGCACTCCGAGGGTCACTTTATTCCCCCTGTTCAGCGATGGCTCCTCGGGGGGGGGGGTGGGGGATTAATTGGGATTCGACAGGGTGGCAAAGGGCACTTAAAGAAAGTCTTTAGTGTTTTTCTTTTTTAACAAAAGTCCTGTTTTATTAGTTAATGGGTCGCATGTAAAAGTGATTTTAAACACAGCACCACCATGCGGTGTCCCTGCAGTACTGAGAATCATCCACCACCCTAATAATGCCTGCTCTGTCCATGGTCCTGATCATCAGAGAACAAAGTAAAATGGACTAGAGTGTGCAGACTACATACGGTCCATGTGCTTTTCTACGTGAATTTATCGGTAGGTTTTCCAAGGACACCATGGGGAATGACGGAACCAAGTTTCAGCTTCGTAGGTACTCGCCAAGCGCCAATCCATCCGAGTTGTTGCGTTCAATGGCGACAGCAAACAAAAAATCGAACGTAGCAAAGCAAGAATCTGTTAGTGGTCCCCTCCACGCTTCCCGTGTGCTAATTGGTATACGCCAAGCTCCTTGCATCGTCCCCTCCACCCTACCTATGCACCATTTGCTATACGTCAATTGCCTCATGTTATTCTCTCTACTCTACTCGTGCGCCAATCACTATACGCCAATCGCTTCATGTCTTTCCCTCTACTCTACCCATGCGCCAATCACTATACGCCAATCACTATACGCCAATCGCTTCATGTCTTTCTCTCTACTCTACCAGTGCGTGAATTGCTATACGCCAAGCTCAAAGCATCATCCCCTCCACCATACCTGTGCACCAATCGCTATACACCAATCGCTTCATGTCTTTCCCTCTACTCTACCCGTGTGCCAACCGCAATACGCCAAGCTCATACCATCATCCCCTCCATCCTACCTATATGCCAATCGCCTCATGTCTTTCCCCCTACTCTACCCGTGTGCCAACCGCAATACGCCAAGCTCATACCATCATCCCCTCCAGCCTACCTGTGTGTCAATCGCTATATGCCAATCACCTCATGTTTTTCCCCTCTACAATAGAGAACTTAATAACAACATGAAACTTGAAAGGCAGGGAAGGCTTTGAAGTTTATATATTTCGAATAAAGGTATTATTATAGAGCGAGGTTTGGGGCAATTAAAAATCTGAAACGTATATGTGGAATGAATATAGTGAGAGTTGGGACCACGGCGTCCACACGTTCGCTTTCTTACGTGAATTTATCTGTAGGTTTGATGATGATGGAGCCACGTTTCAGCTTTGTAGGTTCTCACCAAGCGCCAATCAGTCTGAGGTGCTGCGTTCGATGTAGGACAGTGAGAACCCGTTGGGATGTGGGAGTCAGTGAGGGCTCAGGCATGTATAGGTATAGATGTATATATATGCATGTAAATAATGAGGTGCCAGGTTTGCAGTTACCGAGGATGAAAAACTCCATTGTTATAGGATCTGTAGGAACTTTCATAACCAAACAAAAGTTTCATGTGAACAAATCATAAAACGCATTCCGTAATTACGCGACGCCCGACCCGCCGCCTGGGGCCTGAACTTTTAGACAAATTGCTCAATATTGTAAATAAGCCCTGTAATTAAAAAGGGCCCAGCTTCATGATGCTGCACTTGCTGTTGGTAGTAAACATTAATTTTAGGCTGCGCCGTTCTATTTAATCTGCGTCGTACCGCCGCACGCCGCGGTACAGGGCGGTGACCCCCCTCTGCTCGACCCTCGCGTTCTGTTCGAGCACGGCGGATGTGATTTAAACCGAGGGAAAGTGCAGCGCTGTCGTTGTAATACAGCACACTTCCTGTGTCAGACGCCCACACGAGCACTTCCACACCCACGGTGACCTACGCACCACCACAACAACAACAATAACAGTTGTGTCACCCGAGTTTGACTTCATTACACGTTTGCGAAGTTAAAAACAACAACCCACAACCACAGCCTTCATATTTCTACATATTCTGACATATTCATATTAGACATCATCTATTTATAGCGTTTTTATCATTTCAAACAAATTAAGCTATTTATTTTTAAACTGGCAAAAGTATTAGGACACACTCCTTGTGATGGTACTCAAGGGTTTCATTCTGTCTCTTTACAACAGGATTATAAAATGAAGCCCTGTATTCCTGATGATCCATTCCAGCGCGCCACAACGTCAGCTCAACAGCGTTTGTGACAATATGTTTGTCCTGTACATCACTGGAGGTAGATTCTGACAGCGGTACATAATAATGAGTAATTTTCATTATTATTTATACAGCGTTTTTTACAACAGTGAGTCGTCACAATGCAGCTTTACAGAGTTCTGAGCCTGAACCCCAAAAGATCAAACCGAAGTGACAGAGGCAACAAAAAACTCCCTGTTATGATGTTATTTTTTAGGAAGAAATCTTGAGAGGACCAAGGCTCGGTGGGGGACTCATCCTCTTTGAGCAGGGGTTTTGGGGGCAGCATCTACAGTGTAGGACAGCCATGAACAGATTGTTTAGAGCTCAGGTGTCCGTATTTAACAATTGGAAAAATCATATAAACTATATGAGTCCAGGGGCGGCACGGTGGCTGAGTGGTCAGCACGTCAAACTATCAGTTCAACTGAAGTCTAGATTACATCCCGTAGTCGTAGAAACAGCGGTTTTTGTACTCAATGGACTTATATATAGTTTATATGTTTTTAATTGTTGAATATGAACATCTGATCTCTACACAATCTGCAATTGTTTGAAATCCAAAACGAGTACTTTGCTCTTTACACTGCACTTTTGCATTATAAGACGTTTTTATATTTATCGAGAGGTGGATGATTCGGACGGAGCGTTACTGGAGGCCCAGGTGTGAAATGCACGCCAAGCCAATGGACCCTGGTGCAGCTCACTGACGTCCAGCAGATGTGCAGCATTATTAGTTTAGATGGAGTCACGACTTTTAAACTGCCCCCTAATTCAGAAGGTCCACTGATGATTTCCAGCTTCACTCATCCTGAGGGTCCTCTGCAGGTAGGACTGACTTCAAAATTGAGGGAGGTGTTCTGAATCTTAAAGGGGGGTGGCGCATGAGACCTCACTCTGGCTCTGTGTTAAGAAGCACGTCCTTAATTTAAAACAAATCGTGTGTTGTTTCATGTAACGAGCACGCTTGCAAACGGTGTCCGCTCACGCTGCCCTCCTGTGGCCACGGCCGAGTACTGCAGGGTTACAACCTTACGTTGCTGCCACGCAACCGTTAGACATTTTTTTTTTTTGGAAGGGGGAGTTTAGTTGCGCCCGCCACGTGACCCAGCCTCCTTTTTCTTCCCCATCACGATCACCTGAACCGAAATTAACACCAGCAGGTCGTGATTCATGCGCGAAGACAGGAGAGAAAAAAAGCAAAACAACAAAAAAAAGCTATTTAAATCGTTGGGTGTTGCGCGCGTGCAGCCCCACAGCAGCCGCGCTTTCTGAGAAACGAGCGCGCGCTGACGAGAAGGAGGAACGCCACGCGCCAACCGGCCAGTCATTGCACGAGCGCTGAGGAGTCGGGTTCGAGCGTCTGATCTTATCGAGCTATTGATTATTATTTTTGAAGATTTCCTCTAAAGACAAGAGGGCGACCTAGATTCCATCAGCACCCCAAAGAAAAGTGCACTTGTTTTCATACCTGTACTACACACTTTCCTCCCCCCACAGGAATGCAATATATATATATATATATATAAAAACATACATAAAACATATATAACATGATGATATAAATAGAAAATAAAAAATAATTGTGGGCTATTTTTAATGCAGGGCGCATCCTGCACCTGCAGCTGATATTTAACATGTTCTCCCAGTGAATAACTCTTTAGAACGTGGCAGGAGGGTCTGATAGAAATTTTCGCAAAGCTAAAGATTTCAGACGCGACCCTTTGATGGCAACAAGTGCGCGTGGCAGGAGCGTCCCACCTGCTCGCGACCTGAGCTCCCAAAAAGAAATAAAAAACGGTGTAATGTTTGCATTCAGCCCGACATTTATCTCCCTGATTGTGTATTTGTGATCTGCGCATAACCTTTCTGATGAGCCAATCCAGGTTTCACTTCGGTTAATGAATCATTTGCGGGAAATACCTGCTTTAAAAAAAAGGAAAACCTTTTAAACCGCAGAGGAGATTCAACGAATTTGAAAAGTACATTCTGATTGATTATTTATAGAAGAACGGAAATCGTGATGCACAAGTTGTTTTTGTGTTTGAATCTGTAAAACCAAACCACATATTTTGCATAAATAATAACAATTATATATATATATATATATATATATATATTTAGATTTTAAAGGATTAAAAGTAAAACCACCGAATTCTTTGCAAATTATATCCGCTGCAGGATCGAGCTGCATGAAGCAAAATGCAAAAGACATTTAAAAAAATAGGATTCATTTTTAGATAAATATAAAAAATGCGAATAAAAAAAATGAATAAATTAAATCTAAGATGCTAATCCACAGGTCGATGGGAAATCGAACGCAGAGTGGACGTTGGGAAATTTAGGAGATGCATTTGCTTTATTTGCTTAAATTCCTCCAGCCGCATGCAGGCTCTCAGGTCGCTCACGGTGCACAGGTGCGGCCGCCAGTTTGGGGTCTTCCGTTTACCGAAACGCAAATCTGATCAGAGTTCTCAGAGAGAGAGAGAGAGGGAGGGAGAGGGAGTGCCAAGCCCGATCATCTTCCCATAGGAAGAATTTGCATCCCTGTAAATTAAACACATTTTTTTTATTTGTCTAAACCAATTGGATTTCAGGTCAACCAGAACCCGAACTGCAGAATCCACGTAGAACATCACAAACAACCACCGAGCCCGTGCGCACTTTTATTATTTTCATTAATGTGTGTGTGTAGAATGTAAGATTGTTGTTGTAAACGTGTGTGATTTTATTTAGAATCTAAATGAAATTTTAAAACACATTTACCAGAAAATTTGCAGGCTGCAGTTGAAGTTCTTTGGTGGTTGATTTAATGCAGATGTTCAGGGATGAATTTGTACTAAAGCTCCTGCAGCAGGAAACCCGAACAGCGCGTCACCAAACTTCATCTGCCCCAACCTTCAATCACGCCTCTGTAATCATCTGACCCAGTGCATCATGGTCGCAGCATCTCAAGCCTCGTGTTAGACAGGACCCCCCACCCCCACCCCACCGCGCAGACAGGGGCACGTTTTCTTCTGTTATAAAACAAAAACAGATATATTGGTCGAGTGTGTGATACACACAACACAGAGAATGTGGTGTGATGGCTGTGGGCTACATTTACACAAAACATCTACAATCTACAACACAATCTACAGTATATACAGACTCTAAACAATATACACCTATACACACAATATACACACTCTCTCTCTCTCTCTCTCCCTCTCTCTCTCTCTCTATATATATATATATATATATATATATATATATATATATA
>JAOUQT010000023.1:9173958-9186692 GCA_025769995.1 Xyliphius kryptos
TTACAGAGAAACCATTTTGGTTTCTTGAAAATTCATTTAAAAACATGAAAGGTTTCCTTACCAAAAAAAAGTAATTCCAGAAAATATTTTGCCACAGGTGACCAAAATGGCAGAACCAATGAAATGCAAGAAAAGACCTGTTGCAATGAGAAAATGAATAACTCACTAAGAGCAAGGTGTCTGTTGGCATAGTGTACCAATATTTGCTAAAACTGAGTGAACATGCTCATCCTATAATGTTCTGAATGTGGCCTTCTACTGTACACAGTATAAAAAGTTTGGATACCCCGATCTAATTTATCAGATTTAAGCACAGAATGCTAGACAATATGAAGCCCAACATGCCACACCTAGAAATATTTTATAGTATGGCATTCTATATGCGTTATATATATCCTATATACTGCTTTTGAAATACAATGCTCATTTTCATTGGAAATACATTCCTCTGTTCATTCATCCTCTGTAGGGAGAACTTGGGTGGCATCGCTCTCCGCTCCGCTCTGCTCTAATTAGCCAAAGTGCTTGCGCTCCGAAGCCCGAGGGCTCCAAAGGGTATAATTGTCAAGCTCACAGTCAGCCCAGACTTGATAAATACATATTCCAGGCGCGCTCGGAGTGCACATTGATGGCCGTGTCTTCATGAAAACGCTCTCAGGGTCACTTTATTCACTCTCTAACAAAGCGCCGACTCCTGCGGGAGAAGATGAATGAGGATTAATGACGTCTCGGCTGGACAGGGAGTGTGTTTAATACACCGGAACATAATAAATGACCTCTCTGTTAGCACAAATATTGTATAATACCTGTTAGATAAAGAGAGAGAGAGAGAGAGTGGAGCAGATAGAGTGAAGGAAAGGAAAAGAGAAAGAGCAAGGAATCCCTGAATAAGATATGATATACAATATATATAATACCATATGATTCACTCTAGCCAGTGATTTGAGGTTGTATGAATATTAAAGAATGAAACACTCACCAGCCACTTTTTATTAAGTACAACTTGCGTTAATTGCCTTCAGAATTGCGTTAATTATTCGTTGCATACTTTCAACAGAGATTTTTTATTCCTTGGTTATAACAAGTGCCCACTCTGGGCGCAAGGGCAGTATTAAACCTATACAGGTTGCCACTCTAATATAGGGCCCTCACACTAACAAACTTAGGGCTACTTAAGAGATACTAATTAAACTCGTATGCATGTCTTTGTAATGCATAAACCGGAGCATCCGGAGAAAACCCACGCGAACACGGGGAAAACATGCAAAATCCACACAGGCGTTTACAGAATCACCTCACCTGGGAATCAAACCCAGGTGCATCGTGCTCTAAGGCGACAAAGCTACTTACTGAGCCACAGTGCCACCAGAAACTCCATTCAAATGTTATTTTGTAGCGGTCTCTAATATTTCCTCAAACAAGCTCGAATTAGTTATTGATGATGTGTTTGTAAACTCGTACTGAAAAGTCTTTATTAAACGCATTATAGATTACAGCAAACTGGATCCTGATTATTTTTTAAGTTTGGTGTGTTTGAACTGTCATAACTCTCATTTTTTTCATCACTGCACCTGATTTTAACATCAAAGTGATCAGCAAGGGGTCCTTGCGCTCTTAATCGAGTCATTAATAGTACTGTAAAAATAGTCCATTCCCCTTTGTCTGAGGATGTGTCTGGTGCTGTGATTTATCAAGCACATTGTGCACAGTATGGATAAAGTGCTTTGACATCCTGAAGTGTCCAAATTGTCAGCCTGTCCATGACTAACGATCGCACATGAACTGATTCTATTGGATGGATCAAGTGAGAGTGGATTATGTAGCAGATGATTTGCAAATGAGGACAAAGGTTAACATCTGATGGATAGTTAAATACAGCCTTAAGCATTGTAAATGAGGGTAAATGAAAGATTGTTCTTCTGCATATTCCAAGCAGGTTGCGGGGCACTCCAAATCAGAAACTCTGGCCGCACATGCATGTCTTTGAGGGAGACATGGTTACGCAGTGGATAGTCCTGAGGCCTCACAGCAAGAAGGGTTTGAGCCCAGAGTGGGGAGACTCAGGAAATTTCTGTGTGGAGTTTGCATGTTCTCCATGTGTAGTCTGGGTTTTTTTCCAGGTACTCTAGTTTCCTTCCACATTCCAAAGACATGCATGATAGATTAATTGGTGTCTCTAAATTGCCTGTTAGTGTGATTGATTGTGTGTAAACTGATGTGAGAGGAAACAGGAGCACCTGGAGGAAACCCGCTCGAACACAGGAAGAACATGCTAACTCCACATAGAAATTTTCTCAATCATCCCACACTAACTGTGAATTGAAGCCAGATCTTTCTTGCTGTGAGGCGAAAGCAGCATCCACTGCAAAGTTGTTAAATAAATAAAAATGTACATCCAGAGAGAATCATTTTTGACTCATATTAAATGATGCTGTTCTAAGATTTTTACTGATTTCACACACTGAGTGTGTTTAATTCACCGGACATCAATAAAAAACCCATTGTTAGCACAAATAATGTATAATACCAAGTGTTTGAGACACAGATATCAGTAAAGAGGGAGAAACAGTGAGGCCCTATCTAACATGATTCACATATATCCTGTGACCAGTGACTTGAAAACTTTGGTTGTACACTTTATGACTATGCTGGGAGTGTGTAGGCACATGTGCAATAACTCACACATGAATTCATAACTAAATCGTAAAATGCATTCCATTAATACACGCGATGCCCGACTTGTCGCCGGAGGCTTCCGTTTTTAGACAAATTGCCCAATATTGTAAACAAGGCCTGTAATTAAAACGGGCCCGGCTTGATGAGAAATAAGTAGAGTTGCGTCTCATTGCTGTTTGGTCGTAAACATTAATTTCTAGGTGTTTGATTCTTTTCATCTACCCTCATTGCCAGGAAATTAAAAGTCTGGGATGAAAGTTGTGCCATGTTGCCATAGATCTGTGTTTTGCCCTGCATTCGTCACTGCTGCTGATTTCGGAGAAGCTCTTTTCCACTCGGTACACATTTGAGGAACGTGCAATGCTGTCAACGTGATTAAACATACTTCCTCCCTCAGACACCCACAACGACAGACCTGACTACTACTACTACAACAACAAAAACAAAAACATGTCACTGATAATGCTAACTCTTCACCTGATCATTTTATAGTATGTTACTTTATAGTTAATTATGTCTTATTATTATTATTATTGATTCTTATAATTTATCCCTTTAGAGAAAGTCTTTCTCTGTATTTAACCTATCCAGGGTGTACTTAGAACACTCATAGTAGTGTGCTGCCCCCCTATTGATGTGCACAGGGAGTAGCTGGGGCTTAGGTGTCTTGTTCAACGTCATTTCAGCCATGACTTGCCTGGAAAGGTGGTCCCTAGCCATCTACACTATCCATTAAGCCAGGGCTGACCCCAATTAATTAATTAATATAGGTATAAATAATTAATGATAACCCTGACCTTACATAGAAATAAAAAAGCAACGTATTGGCTCTTTTACTGGTGGTCCGTTATAAGTGGGTCCTCACAAATATTTAAAGATCCGCACACACAACAAGACTTTGACGGGGGAAGAATTTGGTCATATTTCCAAAGACCCATGTTTAAATGCCGCTGGTCTAAATGTTCACACGCCGCCCTCTTGTGGTTAAAGTCGGTATCGCATCTGAAAACGCAAGCGCCAGTTGCACCAAATTCTCCCCCAGAGCCAGAGTTTCTTGTTCTTCTGTTTCATTCTCTTGTTCTTATTCTTTATTTTTCGTCTTCTTCCATGATGCGAACTGTATTATGAATTATTATTATTATTATTATTATTATTATTATTATTATTATTATTATTATTATTATGCTCACACCTTTGACGCATGAACTGAAATTAACACCAGGCATGGAGTGATTCACCCAAATCGAAAAACGGCCCACGCCAAATGAAACCTTTCTGGCTTTTGTGGAGACTCAAAACCACCATCTTTTTCTGAGAAACGGCTGCGATTTGCAGAGAACAAATAACACGCCAATTAAAAAAAATGCGCCCAAAAACAAAGTGATCTTTGTCACGTGACTGTAACTTAAACAGCGGTTATTGTTTCCATAGAGGAATGACGTCATGTTTAAATGATAATTATAATAATAATTCGAAAATAAATAGTAATACCTGTAATAATAATAACATGATTCGTCATCATCATCATCATCATCGTTATTATTATTATTATTATTATTATTAGCATGTTTTGACCTATATAGTCTGACACATAAAGTGGGCAGGTTTCACACCTTCTTTACACGTTTGTTTCCGCAGGATGAACCCAAGCACAGGTTACAAAAACACGTTTTAGTTACAGTAACCGGAAATACGCAAAAAAAGAATATCTCTACAGGGACCATCTGGTCTCAATCTATACTTCTACACCATTAAACCATTAAAACGTTAAATATCCGCGTGCACTTGAGGAATTTGTCTTTGCATATTCCTAATCTTATTTACATTTCACGAAACAATAAGAACAAGATTAATAAAATAATCTCTGCATGTTACATATTAAAGCTAAAAATATAGACTATAGAGATGCTACGTATTGTGAAAGTAAAAAAAAAAGAGAATATTAATGACAGAGGGTTATTTGTATTTCTAAGCCAATTCTGAGATAATATTTTACTCCCATGCTGATGATGATCTGCTTTTCAAGCTTGTACTGTTGCTACTCGCCATTGAAACTCAAATGTTATACATCTAAAATAAAAATGTTGCTAGATCTTTAAAAAGCATGTACAGGATAATAAATAGCAATAATATTCATATTAATAATACTATTAATAATAATAATAATAATGCACGCGAGAAGAAAAATACATTCAATTTGACACACAGTACATTATACTGTATATATTTACCATTGCACGTTGCAGGATGCAGAATATAACATTCACTATGAATTCATCTCAGTCATCAGGTTCAGCCTCATGTGTAAGACTCTAACGACTCTAAGACTCCTTTTTTCTTTTTAAAATTCTTTTCTCTTTCATTTCCCTTTTATTTCTATGTTTTGGAGATTTAACAAACCCCAATCCTTTATTTCTAATCAACTGTTCATCAGATCACTTTATTAGCCCGTGCATTTAAACTTTAGACACGTTGAGACATTTCACCCGACTTTACTATATAATAAACCAATGATCAAAACATAATGTTTTCACAAAATATTTTCACCATTAGTATATATTCTTGTATACACCCTGCAGAAGATGCCTTTAATAATGAAGATCCACGTGCTGTAATGAATGACCATGAACATGATGTAGCCTACTAAATGCAGTAGAAAGCAAGAGGGTTGGAGAATAAAAAATGCGCATTCTGCAGAAAATAAGATGAAATAAATATAATATACAAATATATTAAAAATTTGATTTGTAAAATATGTTGGGCCAAATGAAAATAATTAAAAAAGGTGTTAATACGGGATGCTAAAATATGGCAATCAAGAAATCAGGAAAAAAGATCGTCATATTTTATATATTTTACATTCTTTACATTCATTACATTCATTTACATTTACATTTATTACATGCTTTAGAAAAACTTGCAACTCGTATGTGCATCTGTGACTCGTGTGAGTGTGTGAAAATAAAAAAAATCTGTTTTTTTTCCCATGTCCATATGGGACAGTTGCATCTGTTAAAGTTGTTGATCGCAGGCTTTAAAAAACTATTTTCTTTTTTTGACATTTAAATATGGGGGGAAAAGGAAAGGAAGGGTGTGAAGGTGTGAATGCGTTTTCCCGGGAGAAAGAAAACTGAAAGGAAAGGATAGGAGAGAATAGAAGAGAAAACGAGAGGAATCGCGTAAGCGGCCCGGGAGAGAAGTGAAGAGGAGTGAAGAGGAGAGAAGAGGAGAGGAGAGGGTGCGAACACTAAACTCGACTGGCGAATCATCTTGAGAGGCAAAAAGGGGCGGATCGGTTTACCTGCCTCCAACACCAACTCCTCCTCGTTGTCCTCCTCCTCTTCTTCTTTTCCTCCCTCTGTCTCTCATACCGCTTGTCCTCATTTTTAGGGCTCCATCCCGGACCCGCCGTGCGCTCAGTCTCCCTGCGTTGCACTGTGCGCTCCGTCTGCGCGTCCTCTCCTCGTCGCACCCAGCGCTGCAGACTTCAGATAACGCGCCCTTGCTTTAGCACATTAGTCTCTCAGTTTAAGTGGCTAAGAGAGTGTGTGTGTGAGAGTGTGTTTGACAGCGCCATCACTTCCGTGACTCCGGATCCGCTCCAGGTCTCCACAAAGTGCTCGAGATTTTTCTCAACTTTGGATGGGAAACGCGCGGCTCAACGAAGACCGCTGATTAAGGTACATGTTCAATTCCAGTCACTTTTTCTCTCCTTGTGTCTTTCTTCTTTCCAACAGGATGACATCGTGTGATTGTAATTCAAGTTTTTTTCTCAGGTTACTGACAAATCTGCAGAATCAGTGTGCTACCCCCGAATCATTAGTGATCTGAGAAGGAATGATGCTCATGAGGTTACGCAAACCCAATCTTATTAGTATTTATAATAAAAACAACCAATGTTTCTAGACTTATTTCAAAAAGTTTTAACAGTTCACTATCAACTGTATATGATGTTAGAGAACACGTCAATCCTAATTAAACTATAATGGCAACTATAATGAAAATAACAACTCATTAAGGAGCATAAGTTGTGCATATGTACTTCATTTCTCCAGTGTATAGTTCCTTTTTAAGTTGTTAAGGTGAAGAGCTTGAAATTATTTTTTTTAATCTTTAGAACATCTCAGAGACAGCAGGCTATTTTTGTCTCAGGAACCTGCATCACTTTTGGGAGCGTCAGCATCCAGATGCAGCATACCACTTGTTAACAAGATCTTTATTCAGTCGAAATTAGATCTAGGGACGCTTAGGCTTCAGAACTGTACATTTCTGTTTATAAAATACACGAGAGCCAGAGTAAAAGGAAACGACAGAAAAATAGAAAGCAAAGTTTGACTTGACTGTGGTCACTCTTTTTTATACTGATGTTAGATTTTTCCAAAAGCCATAGTATATAAATCTTATGGGTGTATTCATACACGTTTGTTGCTACAGTTGCATTAACTTATAAAGTTGTTGCTCATTTCGTATCGGCTGATATTGCACACACACTCGATGTGCATTTCAGTCATAAACTCAGCAAACATTGATGTGATAATCTGTCTCAGACCAGACTCCCTGCCGCATATGGAGCATGATCGAGCTTTGTTGATGCATTCCTGTAGAACGTCCAATGCTCTGGGTAGAGAATGTTAAAAAAATTTAAGCTAGTGTATCTGTTGGTCATCATAATAATGAACACATATCAATAAGTTTTGAAATCTACAAGGGTTTTTGTGCTCACAATGAATAATTATCTCATGATCTGACATCTTAACCTTTAGTCTTTCGCATCTTGTATTGTTTTTCTCTGTTGTAATGATTGTGGCTTATCTGGTCACTATTTCACAGAACAAAGAGCCACAAAGCTTTTCCTGTCACTCTCACTGCTAGTTCTTCCTGTAAATACAGCTTTATGATCAAAGTCTAAAAAAATCAAACTTTAATTCCCACCAACTGCATGTGCACACCATTATCTAATATGATATTTAATGCATGAGTGTGACAAGACATGGATAGCCATCACATTAGACCACTTCAATTTAAACTGCATCGATGCAGGACATTTGGACTGGAGGTGTTAGGGATTTATGAACACAGATAATCCCAAGTATTTTATTGTTAAGCACACTGAACTATTATTCGATTCAAAATGAGTGAACCCATATCCATGTTAGTAGTATCACAATTTCAATTTATCTTTCAACTCAGCTTGGTGTTTCACGATGGTTCCTACACCCTTGTTACATCTATGGTTGCGTGATACAAAAACAACCCAAAAGTCCGGTTGTAGGTGAAACACTGACATGACACCTCCAGGCTCTGACTATTTGCCCACAGTCAAAGTTTTTAAAATCACTCCGTTTACCCATAACTGACAAATCTTATCGTATCCTATTGCCAATTGTGACCAATTTCGGGGCTATTTAGGAGTGATCATATGCCAAGATTAGGTGTTCCGGACCCATTGATGGTGCTTTTCTATTGTGTCAGGCTCTGACCAGAAGGTTTTGTATGCATGTTCAGGACAAATATAGGTCGCTATGAAGTGAATTGAAAAGTAGAGCAAGTCAAAAGTCTCAGTAGTATTTACAGGAAGTCAGGACAAAGTGACTATAGAGGCACTTCAGGCAAACGTATATTCTTATTTTGTAGCACATTACTGTATAACTGGCATCAGACAGAAGGTATAAGAGCAGAATTAGCTTGATTTGTGGACGAGAATGAGAAAGGCATTAAAAGAGAGAATGGGAAAGATACAGAGAGAGAAACAACATTTACCCTCCAACCCTCTGAGACCAATTAACCTCCACGTCGCTTCAGTGGTTTTGCAAAAGCACCTCAGAGCATAATCAAAGCAGCCCATCGTCGAAGAATTATTTCTGTCCCGTCACACACACTCATTTTTTGTCAAAGACATGCGTCGACCAAGGAAGTACACCGGCGTTTCTGAGAAGGTTCCCAGCCGGTCTGTGAGAAGCCTAGAGTGACATGTATGAAAAGGAAAAAAAACATAATGAAGGCTGCAGTAAAATAACAGCTCAGCAAAGAGTGAAATTATCCTCGCGGTCGAAGCTCGGTAAATACCTGCTTAGCTGCCAGCGCATGTGTTTATTAGCCTGTCGCCAGCAAGGTGCCAGTTTCTTTCATTTCTCTCTTTTGTGGCTATTTACAGATTTTCTTGTCTCCCTCCTTGAAATATGGCACTCACCTTTCCTAATATAGAGGAGACTTAAAAAACGGGGCAGACTTTATGATGACAGGTTTGGGGAAAAATATGGAGATAATAATGAATGTTGTCTTAATAGGTATTGTTTTTGCATTCCTGGGCTGTGAGTCAAAAATGTAAAAAAAAAAAAAAAAAAAAAGGTAATTACAGACACAGGCGCATTTTCATGTGCGGTTTATCAGGCGTGCGGTTCCTAACTTTCCATTCTTTGCCAGAACTTGTCTCCAGATTGTGTTTGGGTTTTTGAATCCACTGATACTTTTGAAATTCTTCGTCCACTTTTATTTACGATAAAAAAAAAAAAAACACAAAAAACCCATTGTGTGTGTTGTATAGCTTTCACCGCTTTCCAACCCACTCGACCCGACCAGCAAGGTGTAACAGCACACAACAGCTTCTTTAATATAGTTTGGATATTTAAAGCTCACTCTCACAAAAATAACCTTTAAATCAAAGCAACCTAAATTTGAGTAGTGTGTGTGTGTGTGTGTGTGTACGACGGTCTCGTAATTTTTACGCTTGTCTTTATCCAATTTGTATAGGTTTTTTTTGTATAAGTCATTTGTTCTGGTAAAGCGACGGAAAGAAAACTAGCACCGGATGTGTACGCTAAAAAGATCAGGCTGTTAAAACCCACCTACAAAGAAAGAATTTAGGACAATGTTCAGGTATATAGAACACACACACTCTAAGGCAAGGCGCAGATTATATTAGCGTCGAAGGCTGATGCAGATCTTTAAATAGCAGCAAGAGAAAAAAAGAAACAACATGGATGAACACTAATATGTCTAAAACTTCTTGCACTTTATAATAATATACTTAAACACTTGCTTTTCTTCAAGTCTGATCTTTCTGAGGGCTTCTTCTACCAGCACTCATGCTCTCATTCTCCGCACACACACACATGTCTCTTAATCGTAGACGTGTCAGGTTTTGTGAGGCAGAAATTACAGGCTTAATGATGCGAGTGTCTGATAGCGGACCACAGTGTTGACAGAAAAAAGTCATTTCCCAGGGCTTCCGAAGTGGCATCGGAGGATCATTTCTGCTGACTAATTCGACAAGTGCTGGAAGAGTAAACAAAGCTGACAGGGGACAAGGGTTTTTCTTCCGGTTTTGCCTTATGTCCCCATGCAGCATAGGACAGAATTCATTTTTTCATACCGTTACGACAAAAGGTTAAACCCTGATGTCAAATGTGTTTTGATTTAATTCAAAAGGTTTAAAAAGTATTAATTTGGAGTGAAAGACAGATATTTTTTTCTCTGCTTGATCATTTTTTTAGTGACCTTATTTTTTTTTGTATGCATAGCTGTGTAGACATAGATGCAGCACTGCAGCATCCGCAGCTCAAGATCGTTCTTACCCTGAACTTACTCACCACACACACACACAAACACACACTGGCACACGTTTCGACTTTAAAAAGCCACAGGGGTATTTTTTACAGTGTGCACATCATCATAGGCTTAACCAGAGAACGTGAGACAATCTAAGACATAAAGAGAAACAGCCTAGTTAGTACAGTTGAGCCATAATACAGTTGGTGAGTCAGGAGTACTTGTAGTACTTGTAGAACCTGTCATC
This sequence comes from Xyliphius kryptos, assembly GCA_025769995.1. Taxonomy (NCBI): domain Eukaryota; kingdom Metazoa; phylum Chordata; class Actinopteri; order Siluriformes; family Aspredinidae; genus Xyliphius; species Xyliphius kryptos. The sequence goes on from JAOUQT010000023.1 coordinate 9,184,430, forward strand.
AAATTTCGAAAAGACAAATGCATCATTTCTCGACACAATCTCCCCCGCTTTATTTTTTATTTCTGCAGTGCTAGTTTTATATATGCAGGTATATATGATGTCAATGGACATCTAATAAAGAGAATAAGGAGAAAGATGCAACAACTTAACACAACGTATATAGTAATAAAGGAATAATTCCTTCATTCATTCATTTGTCGTTGTTACAATGGATATGTATAAGCAATAAAAAGCGATATGCAGTGCATATGCATATTTCTGCTGCAGGTACCGGGAATGTTAGGATGATTCTCACGTAGACTGTCTATCCGGCATCAACATGTTATTTCTGTCATTTGAATATTTTTGACTCTTTTTAAAATACAGCATGCGCCGTTATTTCAACATGACTGTATTCCATTTCAAGTCATTAGAATTCATCTCATTACAGTTAAGTTATATGACCCAATTTGGGTAAAAATTATGCGGAAATTATAATGAAAATAATGTATAAGTCACCTATAGATACATATTTAATTTCTTTATAGAAAGTTTCTTTATAGAAATTTTCTATACCCCGTTCAATCATAGTCAGGGTCACGGGTAAGCCGGAGCCAGCAGCACAGGGCACAAGGCAGGATATGCACACACACTTTCACACGCTAAGGGCAATTTAGAGACACCATGTAGCAAAACTTTGTACTGTGGGAGGAATCCGGATCACCCAGAGAAAACCCACAAGGTCACAATGGGGAACATGCAAACTCAACACCCAGGGCATTTTTGAGGTGTGGCGGAAAGTGCTACTCTCTGCCCCACTGTGCCCTCAATATAAATATACTTTATCTTTGGTGAATGTGATCTGGACCTGACCTGGAATTGCTCTTATATATCATAGCTGTAGTTACAGTATAGATATATAGTATTTGGTATTGCATTTAGAGCATTTAAAAAAAACCTAAATCTAAATTTTAAGTGAAAAAAACTTAAATATCAAAATTAATTTAAAAATATATAAAAAAGAATTTTTTTTAAAACTAGAAACAAACAAAAAAATCTTTTTTCCGCCGGCTGTGCGCTGAGCCCTCTCTCCTTCTCTATCGCACTCTGTCTTTAAATCTATCTCTCTCTCTCTATTTTCTGTCTCTAAATCTCTCTTTCTTGGTTTTTCTCTCTCTCTCTCTCTGAGTAAGTGAGTGAAGTGGGCAGTGATGACTCTACCCCATGCTGGTTGCATTATCAAACTGCCAAGATACACTTGGCCCTGATTTATAACGCCAGCTTCAATAATCACATTAATGCACAGCTACTGTCGCAGAACAGGCGGACGCCAAGACAAAACAACGCCTACGCCACGTTGTAATCGGGACAGCGTCAGTGAGGGAAGGGTCTGGAGGAGTTAATACATACGAGTGGCGGATGGTGGCTTGCGAGTGGCAGACAATGCTGTACATTTTAAAGCTTGTTTTTGTTAACGATGTGGGTGCAGACCGTGTAAATTACAGTAGTAGTTTGGGTTGAATTTCTCGGCCAAATAATCTGCATTTTCAATTTTTCTACAGGAACACTATATTTCACTCGGTTGAAAAAGAAACCAGAACATCAATAAAAAAAATGAGAATGCAAACTTTATACGGCTAATGTGCCAGAAATTCAAGTAGGCTTATTTGAGTTGAGCTTCCTGTAAGGACAGACTTTATTTTTCGACTTGCACAAAAGCCATAACAACAAAACAAATCAAAACGTTATCACAGTAAACAGTAAGAGCATGCTCTGTAATAATTAAAGTTTACCTTCTTTTATATCTGTGTTCAGCAAATCATACTATATTGTATACTAATAATTATCTAAAGTAGATGCTTTAAGGTCATTTGTTTGGTGCTAGATTGTTTTGTGAAAATCCTATTTTTATTTCATTATATTAACCTTTAAGAATATTCATAGACGGCACATTCCACAGAATGGGGGCCTTTTGCTTTGTGAACTTGCTTTTGATTCAATTCTGACTCAAATATCACATATTTAAGTGCTCAAATGCATAATGATCAATCTCATGCATGCATCATATATTGTCTTTTTTACAAGGTTTTTAAGCAGAATATAGATGTTTTATTCTCCGTCCTGTTACCAAAACTTACATGTAATTTAAAAAGCTAATTTTATATGACAACATCTTTTATTTCAGAAGCAAAAGGGAACTATAGATACAGGGGTTGAACAATGAAACTGAAACACCTGGTTTTAGACCACAATAATTTATTAGTATGGTGTAGGGCCTCCTTTT
>JAOUQT010000023.1:9199190-9215531 GCA_025769995.1 Xyliphius kryptos
ACTAAGCCACCTTAAAGAAAGATACTGTTATATTTATCATACCTGCATGGAACCAGAACTGTGGGAAGATCTAAGGAGAACATACAAATCACAGTAATGTCCTGCTTTGGCACCTATAGCGCAAAAAGGCAGACGCATTTGAACAATAAGGCAGGGAGAATATGCAAATCTCACCACCCTGCATAGGAATCGGACCTTTTTGCAGTGAGGTGGAGGAGTTGACCTCACCATCAACCCCGCGAGTTTGGATATATAAATAATGCTAATGATGTTTCTGTTGCGTTTAAAAAAAATCAAGGCCCTCAGAACCCTTCAGACCCCAAAGGGCCTTTTTCCAAACATTCCGTGACCCTGTGTCATGTTTCAGGTATGATCCAAGTGGGCAAGTGGAACCCCGTGCCCCTGTCCTACGTGACGGATGCCCCCGATGCCACGGTGGCCGACATGCTGCAGGACGTCTACCACGTCATCACTTTGAAAATCCAGCTGCACAGGTGAGTCGTTCGCTTAAACGTTCGCTTATAGAGCCGTTTGGGGCCCCCCCCCCCCCAAAGCCTCTCGCCCACTGCTCCTCCAATGCCGTCCTCCACAGAGGTTTTAAAACCTCTCTCTCTCTGTTCCTTTTTCCTGCTCCTCCACTTTCCTTTGAGTGATTGTTGGTATCTGTATACGTGGATGTCACGATCCGCAGCTTCACGGCTTCGGCTTTGATCCGGTAATAAAAACCTGATTTTTATTTCGGGAGATTTTCATCCCTGATTTTGCTCTCGACACTCCGTCCTGCGTCATATTGTTTATGGGCTTTAGAGAGGACGCTTAATGTGCAGCTGCAACAAGGACGATGCCAATCATTTCCCGACAGTCGGGCCGTGATTATTCTATACTGTATATAGTCCGTATATAAATAAAAAATTCCTCCGGCGCACGGCTCACGTTCTATTTGTATTTCGGAGCTTATATTGGTTTAGCAAAGTCGCATGGATGGAAGTAACGTGAAATATTAGTCGCCACACGCAGCTGATGTATAATTCATGCATCAATACAGCAGATGTGTTGTATGAAGTAATTAACTAATCAGAACAATCAGGAGAGAGAGAGACAGAGGCAGTGAGCGAGAGAGGGAGAGATGGAGAAAGAAAGAGACAGCAATCTCCAGATACATCTGTTTGATGCACCAAATGAAATCTGTCTGTCTGACCGAGAGGCTTGCAGCATACCTCTCTCTCTTTGTTTAGCTCACTTGCTCATTACAGTTCTCTTTGTTTCTCAAACTCACCCTAATTCTACCTTCTCCCTCTCCTCTTCTTTTCTTCTCCACCCGTCTGTCTCTCTGTGCAGTTGCCCGAAATTGGAAGACTTGCCCCCCGAGCAGTGGACCCATTCGACGGTGCGGAATGCCCTCAAGGAGTTACTCAAAGATATGAATCAGAGCTCCTTGGCTAAAGAATGCCCCCTATCACAGGTACCTTCAGACCCTCGGAACCACAGAACCATGCGCCATTAGTATGCAAAGTATAAATTGTGTTGTGTAAATGAGGTTTAATGTCCATGAACAATTATGACATCATCAAATTAATTATCAATTTACAAATCCAATATGGCTTTAGTTCCTACAAAGCTTCGGTTCGATTTATTTGGAACTATTTTGGGTCTCTGTATTAGTTGATCCGTGTATTCTGATTGGCCACGGTCATTTATATTTGACTAGAGGCGCATCAAGGGCCCTCGAAATATTATCCCACCACTCAGAGACAACTTAAAGCATTTGGACTGTTCTGATGAATATGCAGGGAGAACCTAACAAAATTAAAACCTTATGCATTATGCAAAATGTGTTTTAAAGTTAAAGAAAACTGTGGGTTGCTGTGTCCGGCTTTACTTGTTAGCATGGTATGGCATGCTAATCGCTGCAGGTCAGAGTGGATGTTCTGGATGTTCTGTAGGTTTGTGTTCTGAACAGCTGGTTTTAGAAGATTTTTTATTTTAATTTTGTTCTTATAAACAAAAAAAAAGTCATGCAGGAATTTTTCGGGTTTGTTTTAAAAGGTAAGCTTAAAGTAATTTAGAGTTTCTCTGCAGATGTTACTTTGTTGGTAATTCAATTTTAATGAGACTGTTTCCACGATGTGGTGTTTTTGAGGCGCTGGGTTTTTGAGGCGCATTGTTTAAGACATTGTTTTTCATTGTCTTGCTGAGGTCCTGTGTTTCTGAGACACTGATGCTTTGTTTTTTTGAGATACTTGTTTCTGAGACAAACTGGGTGACTGAAGTACTGTGTCTTTGAGGCGCTATTTTTAAGACACTATGTTTTCGAGACCTGTTTCTGAGACACCGTGTTTTTAAATATAATGTTTCTGAGGCACCATGAGGCACCGTGTGTTTCTGAGGCACCGTGAGGCACCGTGTGTTTCCAAAGCACCATGTGTTCCTGAGGCACCATGAGGCACCGTGAGGCACCCTGTGTTTCTGAGGCACCGTGAGGCACCCTGTGTTTCTGAGGCACCGTGAGGCACCCTGTGTTTCTGGGGCACCGTGAGGCACCCTGTGTTTCTGAGGCACCGTGAGGCACCCTGTGTTTCTGAGGCACCATGAGGCACCCTGTGTTTCTGAGGCACCCTGTGTTTCTGAGGCACCCTGTGTTTCTGAGGCACCTTGTGCAGTTTTGCTGAGGCACCGTGCGTTTCTGAGATATTAAATGTTTGAGTCTGTCTAAACACTATATTCATAAAACTACTTTCTAAAGCACTGTTTTTCTTTCTTTGAGGTTTTATGTGTTTTTATTGTATTTATTACTTTTTGAGGTTCTGTGTTTCTGAGGTGCTGTATTTTTGAGGTTCTGTGTTTAATGTGGCAATAAATTCTTGCCGTCCAGTTCTCTATAAGGCCGTGTCCGACTAAGTTGCAATATTTCAAAAGTTCTGTTCATGAGGTTTCACATTTTCATTTCATAATTGATTTCTAAACTTTAAGCATGACCTCGTTGAGGCACAGTGTTTGAGTGTAACTTGTATTTCTGTGGTTCTGAGGGAACTCCATGAACGAGGCACTGCCTCTCCGGTTCGTTCTATCTGAGCTTGTGTGTTTGAGTGTAAGGTTTGTTTCTTTGGTTCTGTGTCCATCGCTGTGTGGTTCTGGTTCTCGTGGTGGAACCTTGTTAATCAGATGACTTAATGATTCTGAATATTTCTGCCATGTGGTTCGTTGTATGAAAAATACATTTGGAATTTGAAGCAGGCTGTAATTCCCATTGCACTCTGATTTCAATCGAACCCTGATCAGAGATCCACCTGGTCGTCCCGGATCTCATTTCCGGGTTCTGAACCTGCTACCTTCTGCTCGCCGGCTTACACGCCGCACGGCCGAGCCGCTCAGCGAGCTGGGGGTATTTATGGCGCATGATTGGCGACTCTTATAGGATTAACTTGTCCTTGATATTCAGGACGTTAATCCTCGTCTTGCGCAGAACAAGGAAGGTTAACAAACGGCGTATCAGGGGAGGTTTGAAAAGGCAGCTTTTGTGCCTGACATACAGAAGCCGCTGAGGAGGCGCCGCTGAGCGTAAAGGGAAAGCACGAGTACATATCACACTGCTAGTGCTCCCGGTGGACCGCTGTGGATTTTGCCCGTTTGGTTTTGATGCCCGCGCCGTGAGCTTAGCGGTCACGCCGGCTCATCGGAATAAACATGACGTGGAACCCTGACCTTTACACGTACGAGGGTAGATCTACTGGGTTCCTATCCCCGCCGTTTTAATGCTACACCTGTCCCGATGGTGCGAAACAGCCGAGATGGCGTTGAAAATGAGGCCTCGCACGTGAGAAAAGGAAGCAGTGGCACAGAGCAGGATGCCAAATATTTTCATGAGCCTCTCCCGTGACGAGCAGATCGCTGAGCGTGATAGAGCTCCAGTGAGACTTCCTGGGCCAGCTGATAAGGCCGCGAGATGTTTATCACTTAAAGGGCCTCGTCCCCATTACCTGTCAGCGGAGGACACGTACCGAGGTCGTTTTTAAGTCACCCTGTGGATGAGTCTCGCGTCTGGGGTATCGGACGCCCGGGAGCCGCGACGGTCCGTGATTGATGAACAACATTTATGCGAACATCTGTGTCAAAAGCACAGGGTTGCGTTCGCCGAGATGGATGTGTCACGGCGCCCGGCACAACAGGCACAACCGGCTGTCAGCTGGATGAAGGATGCGGCGCATTGTTAGCGTAATGATTTGCACACCTTTTTCAATCAGCTTTAGTATAAATCTTCATCCCTCCTCCTCCTCCTTTTCGTCAGACGCGCTGCTTATCGGTTCGTCGCCGCAGGAATCTCGGCGTTCCTCGTTTGGGAGATCGGATCTGATCCGGTTAACAGACCTGCAGAACACAGGAGGGGCATGTCAGACCCTGCTTTTGTTTGAGGAGAGCAGCTCTTGCTTTTGCTCTCTCTCGCTCTCTCTCTCAATCCCTCCAGCTGTGCGCACTTGCAATAAAGGTTAATGGTCCTTCTCCAGCACGCACAGCAGCCGGGCTCCTCGCGCTACGGCTCTGCGGGTTTTACTCTCGGCCATGCATTTTGGATGACTGTATGCATCCAACCTTGTGTAAACAGTTTGGGGAAGGCCTTTCTCGTGCACAAAGCAAGGCCTGCTTTCGAGAGTTTAGTGTGGAAGGACCTCAACTCCACCCAACACAGGTCATCTCCTCCAACATCAGTGACTGACCTCACAGATGCTCCTTTGAACAAACCTGCTTTACCGCTTTGTAAAACTAGTTCAGGTGGAATGCTCCGCCCACTTTTGCATTATTCCTTTGCATAGCTCTGTGGTTATTGAAAAAGCCCTACCCGTGTGGTTTTACACACAAGTGGCTATAATAATGACCCCCTACTGGCAGGTGAAAGGGTTGGTGCATCACTTGTTTGTGTTGGCGCAATTCTAACCACACCCCTTTGTACGAGGTATGTTAGCGATATACGGCTCTTCTGTAGTTCATCGGCAAGCGGCGGCGCCTCCTCCTCCTCCGCCACCCGTACGATAGAAACGATAAAGACGCCAGACCTGTAATTTCAAAAACAGATGGTTCCATCCGTTGAATATTTATAACGATCCAGACTTGCCTGCGTGTGGGACGTAGCCCCGGGGCTATTAAGGTCTAAAGTGTTGAAGCCTAATGAGAGTGAATTTGTAGGGAACATGCAGGAATGAAAGGGGACACGGCGGAACAGGGCCGAGGCGAGCTGCTCCGTCTCTCTCGCTGTGTGGCCGCTCCACCCGCCGCCGCCGTTTTATAACGGCCTGCCGCGGTGACTCGCATTAGCGCCAGCGAGAAATCTCCAAAGCGTCTGTTCAGTTATCTAAATTGTAAATCTTCCAGCGTACGAGGCCGCCATGTCTTGTTGTTTTTTTTTAAATCTTACGCTCTGGAGCTCGCTTTACCTGCCGCCACTTCCTCCCTCACATAGAGCCATAGTTCATCTGATCGGGACCAAACCCAACATGGACTCACACTCATTACAACACCTGGGGCTTTAACGACGCTCTATTTGGGTTTGGTCACAGCTCCATGTCCTCCCCGTACCGTGTCACTCTTCGAATGTAAAACTGTGGCAATTCTAAAGCGGATTGATCTGTGACTACTTCAAACAGGAGATTATTATTTAATAAATAATGAGATAATTCATTCAGAGTGAGATAATAAAGTGAGAACAGTTGTGTAAATGATCATGGGTTATTAATTATTATTATTAATGTTTATATAAATAAATATATATATATATAAAATCACAAACTTTGGGTTTAAAATGATGAGATGAGACGCCGATGTTCCACAGAACCTTAACACCACTTCCTGTCTTTCTCTCTGGTTTCTGTCTCTGTCTGTCTGAATGTCTCTCTCTTATTTCTTTCATTCTCCCTCTCTCCTACTCTCTCACTTTCTTGTCTTTCACTATCTTTGTCTTTTTCTCTCTCTCCTTTACCCCCTTCCTGTCTCTCTCTCTCTATCTCTCCCGCTCCCTGTCTTGTCTCTCTCTCACAGAGCATGATATCCTCCATTGTGAACAGCACTTACTATGCAAATGTGTCAGCGGCCAAGTGTCAGGAATTTGGACGTTGGTATAAACATTTCAAGAAGACAAAAGATATGATGGGTAAGTGAGACCGCGGCAGCGTAGAGTCACGCCGTCGTCGGGTTACGCACTCAGTACACCTCCCAAAAGAACCTGCAACTCTTTTTATAGCCAGAATTTAACGTTTAAGCGGGTTTAGGAATAATGATGCTAATGTTGCTACATGTAGCTTTGTTGCTCTACAGTGCAGGTCTCATACACGTTGGGGGAGGGGGGGGGTTGGGTAGCGTCCCGCTGTTCTCCATGATGTTACATTTGCCCCTCTTTTTGCATCTGTGTGTGTGTGTATGTGTGTGTGTGTGTGTGTGTGTGTGTGTGTGTGTGTGTGTGTGGACACGTGCAGTCGTGCGCCAACCCTCCCAGCTGGAGGGCTACCTAGGGACATGCGTTCTCCACGACAGCCCTCGCGCCACCACTGTAGGTAAGTCACTTAACACACTGATGGCCACGCCCTCTTACATGTTTATATTATTTTTTATTTTTGGGGTGGGGTTGGGAAAACTCACCGCACTCACCGCACCCTGCCTCCTGTTGTGCCTGAGTTAAGATCATGTGACCAGAGCAACATTCATGACCATCCAGTAGTTGCAAGTCGATAACTAACGAAACTGTGTGAGATAAAATTATTAAAATGATAATAAGGTGCAAAGTGGAGGCGCGTTCACCTCTGTCCTCAGACTTTCGGTTTATCAGTGCGTTTAAAAAGTTCCACTTTGTTTGTTTTGAATCTATATTAATAAAACGCAAAGCCCTCACTGACTCATCGCTGACGCTCTCGCTTCCCGAGTACCTACAAGCCTGACATTTCCGACGTCGGATGGTTCGTTCAATATCGCCATCGAACACAAGCCTCCTTAGGGTCCCATCAGGGGTCCTCCCAAGGCTAAAATTTGGCACCGTGAAAACCTAGCATGTCCTTGGAAAAACGAGTTCTGGCTTTCCTGCATTCTTTTGTTTGTTTGCAATCGCCATCGAACCCAACACCTCGAATGGATTGGGTTCCTTGCAGGTAACTAAAAGGCTAATACTTGACCCTGTTATTCCTTATCGTCTCCAAGGACACCAATCACTCGTTCAATGGTTCATTTATTATCGCCATCGAATGCAAGACCCTCCAGTGCCATATCGGGGTCTTCCCTGAAACTTTGCGACGGGTTCTGGCTTTCCTACGCTCGATTGTTCGTTCTGTATCGCCATCCAACGCGACACCTCGGATGGATTGGCGCTTGGCGACGTCATTCATTATCGTGTCCTCGGAAAACCTACAGATAAATTCACGTAAGAAAGCGAGCGCGTGGACGCCGAAGCTACAACTCACACGATATCCATTCAGATTTTTAACTGTACGCAATACGTTCATTTTAAATATATAACCTCAACAATCTCCACTACACTTTCGCATTGTTATCAAGTTCTCCTCCGTAGCGCAGAACGGGAATCGCGATAGCAACGTGTCCAAAGAATGAAGACTTTTCTTGTTCGACGGATCATTTAAACAAATTTAAACCGAGCCGGTCCGGTAATGAAGACCAGGTCTCTTTAAAGTCGCTGTGTGTGTGTGAGTGAGTGAGTGGGATGAAGTCTTGCTGTTCTCAAACACCTCTCTCTCTCTTATTCTTTCTCTCTCATTCTCTGTCTCTCGCCCACAACCCCTTCTACTATTGTACTGATAATCCGACCCTCTTAATGCCAGATTCCACAGAAGCAACTCCAGTTCAGTGTGGGGCCTCCAAACCCTTTCAAATATACATGGAAAGGGTGTGTGTGTGTGTGTGTGTGTGTGTGTGTGTGTGTGTGTGTGTGTGTGTGTGTGTGTGTGCGTGCCCCCCAGCACTTTTGTATGTTTAAAAAAGGCAACCGAAGGCACACCATGGCATCAGACTGCTGGAATGAGAAGGATTATGAGAAAGCTTTGATTATTATTGAGCCCCCGCCCCTCCTCGAACCCGCATCCCCCCACACACACTTTTCGGCGATATTGAAAGGAACAGCCACGACTCCCTTTGTGTTGGCTGTCAGTAAAGACACAAGCCTGTGTTCCTGTGATTATTGTATAAGGTTGTATATCCTGGACCGCTTCCATGCTCTTAATCTGTCTCCATCGTCCATTGAAATATTCTGATGTCTTGTCTTCCAGCACTATTTTTTTTTATTTATTTTTTTCCCGAAAAAAGACTTCAAGAAACTGCGTCGCGCAAAATCTACGTAGGTGTGAAATTTCTCCCTATTTAAACAAATCCCTTTAAACTAATACGCCCCGAAACGTCTGCAGGCTCCGTGACGCCGCTGTCCCCCCCCCCTCGCCCACCCTCCTCAAAGCTCCGCACTTTCACAACAGACCTTTTCATTTTCGGATTTTCCAGCCCTGTTGTTTTGCGGCCGTGCGCGCGTCAATTAAAAAGGGCTGAGATATTTATAACGGTAAATACCATCAACAGCCAAATGGATGGCTTTATTCCCTCCCCGGTCGTGTCGGGGCGAGCTCGGGCGCGAAGGGCTCGCCCGTGGGATCCCAGCCGCAGCCTCAGAGCCTCTCTGCGGGATATGTTTGGAGATTCCTGAAGACCCAACAAAATCTGTTAGCCAGCTCGTGGAGCTCGTTTGAAAATGAAGAGGGAAGAAAGAACGATTGAGAGCGAGCGCCGTCGGCCCGGACACGCGTCGGGACGCCTCGCCGCGCTCACATGATCGGGGCATGGATGGTATAAACCTAATTTGGGTCGCTGCCAGCTTGCAGCTCTCGCTGGATGTGCTTCCTGGCTCCTGCTGAACTTTGTCTGATCTCGCTCGATCTTAAAGGAGAAACGAGGACAGAGCTGCAAGTGACAATCACATGCTGCGTTCATTACGCCGTCAAAAATCTGATTACATTAGGAAATGGGGGAGGAGGAAGTCCAAAAACAGGTGATTCCTATGAAAGAAGAAGAATCCAGAAGTGTTAGAAGGATCTCCTGGTTTTAGAGAAGATCTGGATCAAACGTGTTTTGGAGGTTTTAATCTTAAGGCTTCGACTCTCACTCGGTGAGAGAACCGGAGTCGTCCGTCTGTCCACTGTTCTCGCCATGTTTCCTAAATCCAATCATCTAGTTTTAAGAGTTTGCTCCATGAGCTCGTTTTAAAAGCTGAGCACCAGCTAAATAAAAAATGTGAAAAACATAAATACAGCATACGTGAAGTTCCAAACTTTTGATTTTAATTATTAGAAGTTTTTTAGTCCCGCCCCACGGCCTTCGTAGTTTGTACGTGATGTAGATGAAGTGAATGTGTCAAATGTGGTTTTGGACTGCAGTAATTCAGTGTACAGTGGCGACCCCCCCATGCACAAATGACCCAAAGGTCACAAATTATCAAAAAAGTGGAAAAAATGTATTAACTTCAAAGAAGCGTCCGCTCACTGCGTTATTTGTAGCGCTCGCATCGTGCCAGACGATTAACACAACTATGGAATGTGGAAAGTGGAATGTGCTGGGATAGGTACAGACAGTATTAACTTAACCCTCAAACTGCCGCCGTTTGGGCGATAGAACTTACCAAAAGTCCCGCTCCTGTCCCGTGGCGTTCTCTCTTCCCGCGCCATATAAAGGCAGCACACGCCAGGTTGTGATTTGCTGCCCTCTGGTGGTCTCTTCTGTATCTGGTGCAAATCTAAATAGCTGAATGTTGTTATTAAAGACAGGTTTATAAAAAAAAAGGTTTCTGACTGAAATACACACCGAAAACACGCCCTCTAGCTTTGTATTTTTGTCATTGTGTCCGGTTCTCCACGCCTCTAAGATACGACTGTGTAAGTTCAACACTCTTGTTTTTATTCTAATGGCGTTTGGTGTTCTCTCCCTCTGACCTCCAGCCGAAATGGACAGCCTGTCGGATCTCTCTCCGCCCGGCCCCAACCACCTGAACTTCAGTCAGCAGCCGATCCCGGGCAGCACCGCCGAGCAGCCGCCGTCCCCGCTGCCCATGGCCCACAGCGGACAGGCCTCAAGTCGCGCCCAGCTGCCGGGCCTCCATCCTGGCCTGGTGTCCAGCCCCATCAGCCCCCAACTGGTGAACCAGCAGATCGTCATGGCGCAGATCCTGAACCAGCAGTACGCGGTGAACAGGCTCCTGGCGCAGCAGAGTCTGAACCAGCAGTACCTGAACCATCCACCAGTCAGCCGCGCCCTCAGCAAGCCCCTCGACCCGCAGGTGTCCTCCAACACGGAAGTGTCCTCGGAAATCTACCAGTGGGTGCGGGACGAGCTGAAGAGGGCGGGGATCTCGCAGGCGGTGTTCGCCCGTGTCGCCTTCAACAGGACGCAGGTACGAGCGGTGGAGCGCTTTGAAGTTGCGTCCATCCGATTTTTATTACTTTTAGAGAATTTAGAGCTTCATCCTCCACCCTGCTCGGTGGGGGTCTAATCATCAAAGAACATACTAAAGTATGTAGAGGACCAGATGATCTACAGAATGTAACTGTAGAACTACAAACTCTATCTGGCCTACGAAAAAGCAGCCCACATCGTATGTCCAGGCATGGGAGGTGGGCTGCTTTTTCGTGGGCCGGCGTGTGTTGCGAACAGTGAGGGCGTTGCAGTGCGTCCCATTCGCCTCGTTGCATTCTTCATATCGTTTTGGAGATTACGAGCGCATAGCTCTGGGCGCCTGGGTGTCGTCACCCCCTATCATTAGGAGGCTGTTAAGGAGGAGTCATGTGATCCACACTCATCCTCCTGTCGCTGTCAGCGATCCGAGAGGAAACAGATTAAACATATTTATGATAATTATTTATTTGGAGAAGTTTTAATCAGATGAGGGTCAGACGTGTCGCAGGGTCTAAGGTCAGAACCCAAACGATGGAGGTTTGGGACGTTTCCGTCACATGCGTCTCTGCAGTGTTCCCTTCACTCCGTGTTTTAATGCTTGGCGCTGGAACTGTTTTGTTGACGGTGTGAGCGCTGATTCATTCTCCGGCAGCGCGGTGGTGCCATACATCAGCTATGACATGTTTGCCTGACGCGTGTCACTACACGCCGGGCGTTACACACTTCAGGCTCGTCTCTGGAATGCTGTCGGAGACGGGAGCCGCGTCCTGGTCCTGCTCCGCGTGGGAATACGCACTCTGTGGGAGGAACGAGGGTTAGTCTGCAGAGTTCAGGAGATCAGGACCTGGATACGGAGCACCATCGTAGCATCAGCGGGGTTTAAACATTTATTATAGATATTAAGCTTTATTGGTTTTAGTAGACCCACATTTTCTCAGGGTCATCAGGTCATGACCCACTTTTATTGAATACAAAAAAAACACATTTAAACATTCATACATCTACATACAACATGAAGTTAAGAAAAAAAAATTTTTGTAAGAAATTGGGAAACTGATCATTTCGCCAACAGCACAAATAACTGGCAAATGAATGGTGGTTACCATGGCAACGAGAAAACTGTCCACAACCCACCCAGAATGTACCCACAATCCACCAGTTAAGAATTGCTGACCTAAACCACCAGAAAAAATTACTAACGTAGTCATGTTAGACAATTTTAAAGAGAAGGATAAGGAATGGTGGTCACCATGGCAACGAGAATGCTGTGTGCATCCAATGCGTGCCTCCTCATCCGAATCGGTTGAGCGTTATTATATATACGTATATATATATATATATATATATTTTTTTTTTTGCAAGCCACCAATTAAGAAACACTGATCTAAACCAGCCTCCTGACAGCTAGCGTCCTACAAGCTGTCTGCGACCCGCCCAGAACATGTTTGCGACCCAATATTGGGTCATGACCCATCAGTTGAGAATCACTAATTTAAGCCACAATTACCGCATCCCTACAGCTGAATATGTGACTAATCACGTACATCGTAGTCTCATACATATTTAAACAGCAGGGTAACTGCCAAATGAATTAACGGTTACCATGGCGACGAGAATGCTGCATGCGTCCGACACGTACCTCTTTCTGTCTCTTAGTTTTTCAAGATAAAAATCAAATAAGCATTCATTATTTTTTGTAATATTTCATTTTTTAAAAAAATGTATAAGCTGTCCACTACCCACCCACAATCGTTGATCTAAACCACCATTACCGTGTCCCGACAGTCATTTAAAAAATCACTTACATCGTCAATCTAGACATATTTAAAGAGAGAGTCCATTTGGCAAATTAATTGTGGTTACCATGACAATGAGGATGCTGTCCGCGTTCGAGATAAGAAATCCAAAAAATATATATATATTTATCTATTTATTAATTTTGTACAGGCTTTTCACGACCCGCCAGTTGAGAATCGCCAATCTAAACACCGATTACCGCATCCCTTCAGCTGGAGATGTAAAAAAACATGTACGTCATCTTTTTTAGACTGAAATCAGCATTTAAATTGGACTGTATGGACAAGTTACACGTTAGTTTTAATTATGGAAGTGATGAGCTGTCCACATACTTTTGACTGTGTTCCCTTAAGCATCATAGGACGACTGAGACGCACCTGTCTGAGTTCCACAGGTTTGTTTGGTTTTATTGGGTACGTTTAAAGAAATTCCTCATACCACGTTTGAGGTTTTCTACCGCCCCCCGTGCCGCCGCCGCCGTCGTGTGAAACCGATAAGGATCTGCAGCGTTTGATGAATTGTGTAATAAACCTGGCACCTCTTTTAAAAAAAAAAGTCTTATATAATCGCGGCGGCTTCTCCGCCGTTTGACGGCGTCTTCGTGTGGCAGCTTGTCGCATGCCGCTGTACGTATCAGGTTTTTAAATTCCTGAAAAGAAAACACAAGAGCTTTCCATGGCGCTCGGGTTCTTCATCAGACGTCCGCCGTCTCTCGTCCTCAGGGTCTGCTGTCAGAGATCCTGCGGAAGGAGGAGGACCCCAAAACGGCGTCGCAGTCCCTGCTGGTCAATCTGAGGGCCATGCAGAACTTCCTGCAGCTTCCCGAGGCCGAGCGAGATCGCATCTATCAGGAGGAGAGGGAGCGCAGTTTAACGGCGGCATCCACCATGGGCCCCACCCCTCTCATCAGCACGCCTCCGGTGCGTCCCGTTCAGGTAGGTGATGTTTGGGGTGTGTGTCTGTGGGACCCTTCGCCCCAAAAATGCGTTCGTCTGGTCAGATGTTGGACGAGAGGCTCGCAATCGCTGTTCTAATCCACACCAAACACACCCTTGGATGTCCTTCCCCAAACTGTTTTCTAATCCAACGTGTTCGATATTGGATTAGCGTGTGAAGGAGGACAAAACGGCTTCCTCTGCCCATTTAAACACTGAGACAGGAACAGGCCAGGAGGCCGTGTGTGTGTGTGTGTGTGTGTGTGTATGTGCGCCGCGGAACCAGAGTGTAAAAGTGAACCAGATGCTACTTTCCAGTTCAGATCCCTGAATCAGAATCATCTGCTCCTCCGATGTGCTTTAGGTTCCGCCGCTCTCGTTCTCGCGGTTCACGGACCCTTCGCGACCACCCGAGACGCGCCGCCGCACACACAGCATTTAGACTTCAAAAGGCGAGCTCGTTATGTAAAAGAGAAATTCTACTCTTAAATATGCAGCTCACCAAGATCCCTACCTACAGAGCCGCCAGAACAAGTTACTCCGAATCCAGTGTTGGCACTGCAGGAACCAGGCTGGGGAGGTTGGTCCAGGGTCCAAGTGTAACGATGTAAATAATAGATCATCAGTAAAACGCGGAGTGAAATGGACCAGTGCGAGGATGTAAACAACATACAGAACCCATCACAATTGATTAGAACCAATCAGGACCCATCATAATTGATCAGAACCCATCAGAACCAATCATAACCACCTATCAGACCAAATCAGAACCTATCATAATTGATCAGAACCAATCAAAACCACCTATCAGACCCAATCAGAACCCAACAGAGCCAATTAAAACCCATCAGAACCAATCGAAACCACCCATTAGAGGCAATTATAACCCATTAGAACCAAAAAGAATCCATCAGAACCAAAAAGAATCCATCAGAACCAATCAAGACCACCTATCAGAACACATCAGAACCAATTAGAGCCCATCAGAACCCACCAGAGCCAATTAGAACCCATCAGAGCCATTTAAAACCCATAAGAACCAATCAGAACCCATGGGAACCAATCATGTAAAATGCTGACGGTATCAAATATTGCATGAGATTTAAATAAAGTAAAGAAATGCTAAAGTGTGTGTGTGTGTGTGTGTGTGTGTGTGTGTGTGTGTGTATGTGTGTGTGTGTGTGTGTGTGTGTGTGCAGCCCAGACGAGAAGAATGCAACAACATCATTAAGCCGGAAGACTGGAATCCCAGAATTCCTGTTGGTATTTCACCTGTGAGTAGATTCTTTGTTTAGAATACATTTAAAAATAATCATTTTTTAAAACTAATTTATTTATTTACGCTATAATTATAACTATAAAGAGTTTTAAGAATTTGTAGGCAGATTACGTAGTGGCGTGATTGTGTGGCGTGATTATTGGAAACGTAACTGAAACTCCGCCCCCTCTATGCTGGATTGAGAAGGCGTCTCGGCTCCCTGCCCAGGTGAAGCCCCTCCCACTGGCGTCTGAGTGGAACGGCAAGCAGGAGAGCTCCGTCCTCAACATCAGCTCGTCCATCTACGACGAGATCCAGCAGGAGATGAAGCGGGCCAAGGTGTCGCAGGCCATGTTCGCCAAGGTCGCCGCCTCCAAGAGCCAGGTACGTCAGCCGCCTGCTCGCCGTCCCACACCAAGCGTTCCTGGGATATTAACGTTCTGGTTCCTGAAGAACCCTGGAGTTCAATGGAACCTCGTTCTCTTTTAGTTTTTAGTTAAAAGTCGAGTTTGTTCCGACGATGCCATCCACCCAGAGGAGCCCAGCAGTCACCCTCACCAACGTCTGGCCCCCGTTTACAAAACAACGTTCCGACTCCAAACGGGCGGTCGAGCTTCTCCTAACATGGGAGGAGATAAAAGAGGGAGGTGGATTTTCCCCTTCAGCCCTTAAATACAGGCCGATAAATCCCATCCATAATGACTGCGGCTTTATTGTGGCCGCGCGGACGGCAGACGACGCTTCCCGCGCTAAACAGGCCTGTTTATATCGTTCGGTCGGCGCAAAACAAAAAAAAGCAAAAAAACCAACAAAAAGCCTGCGCCATTATCTCACCCGGAGAACAAGCTGGGAGTTGAATGCAGGCCCCGCGCGCTCCAAATTACCGTGTGATTGTCTGTATTAAAACTAATTAAAGAAACGCCAGGCGAGTCCCGTTATTAAAGGTTTTGGAGTATCTGCGTGCGCGGTCGAAGATTTCCCGGATTGCGTCTGACGGCGAAGGAGGAGCGAAACCAGCAAACCGACTCGAAAGCCCTAAATTATCTGGGAACATGGCGGCGTTCTGCTGATTGCGCTGATCGTGGGCCCTGATACTTTTCTTTTTAGCAAATTACAGCTTGATGCACAAACCACTGTTTTTGTTCCGGAGAGTTCAAAGCAGAGGGGCGAGGGGGGTGCGGGGAGGGGCGCAGACGCCAAGCCAGCGCGTTAATTCCTCTAAATGTTTCCCATGGAGTCGCGGGAGAGAGGTGAGCAGCGGGCTGTGGGCGGGTCCCCGCCGTACAGCCCAAACTACGTGCACCTTAATGCACCCGCGGTGCTTCAGCGTTCCGGAAGCGTTCTGTGGTGCGGTACCCGACTCACCGTCTGGGTTCGAGGGAACCGTGTTGCTGCAGCATGTACAGCAGGAGGGCGGGGCTTAAAAGTTATATATCCACAGAGCTCCACACACTCAGGGTGATGAGGATGTTCTAGTTTGTTCGAAGCTCGGGGATGGAGAGTCCGGAATCGGAGAAGATTATCGCTCTTCATCTTGGAGACGGATGAGAACGGGGTTCTAACTTTTCAGATATATATATATATTTTTTTTAATATTTATCTATACCTTTAAACACCAAAGCGCTCACTGACTCATCACTGATTCTCCCACTCGCTGAAACTTGGCATCGTGATTTCCCATCATGTCCTTGGAAAAACTAAGTAGTTCTCACCTTCCTACGTTTGATGGTTCGTTTGATATCGCCATCAAACGCAAGACCCCTCCAGGGTCCAGTCGAGGTCCTCCTCAGGACCCACAAAGCTGAAACTTGGCATCGTGATTACCTGCCATGTCATGTCACCGACTGATCCAACTTCAGTGGAAATTCCTCAAGACAAGTTCAAATGAGGATCAGTAGTGTGTGTGTCCTCCACGTGCCTGTATGACCTCCC
>JAOUQT010000023.1:9230828-9241583 GCA_025769995.1 Xyliphius kryptos
TAGAGAATTGCCAGTGTTATCTGTAACATTACCTCTAGATAGAGAATTATCAATGTTATCTATATCCTTACCTCTTGCTAGAGAATTGCCTACATTGTCTGTAACATTACCTATGTTATCTATGTAAACGTGTGTCTGTTAGGTGTTGTAATGAGGTGGTTACTTCCAGTCCCTCTCCTGGTGACAGGTGTGTGTAAAGTGCTGGTAGTGTGCAGCTGTGTTTGTGCTTTCCCAGTATGTGGGGCAGTTTGTCAGGGAGAGAGAATTCAATTTGGGGATGATTTTGTTCATTATTTATGAAGAATTTGGTTTGTATTTGGTAAATTCAGTGAGCGAGTTCTGTTCTGTCTATATGATTCAGTATACAGTTCACCGTCTCTTTGGCCAAGATTTGTTTGCTGAATCTGTTACTCGTCAATGTGTTTCTCAGTGTCTGATCAGTCATTGCGATGAGATACTTTGCCATGGTGTACTCTCTGTTTAAGGACAGACAGACAGTACTGCATTCTACTTGGAGTTAATCTTGGGTTTCCCAATAGGTCACATAGTTAACATTGTTCATTCTAACTAGGTTTAAAGAGTTCTTCTGGTCCAGAGTCTTTAGTGTGTTAATGTGTTGGTGGTGTGTTAGTGTGTGCTGGTGGTGTGTTATTGTGTGTTGATACTGTTAATGGTGGGGTTATAGACTAGTGAATCAGGACCAGTTGGATGAGGAGACTGGTGTCTGCTCAACATTAGGAACTCTCTGTTTTTTCTCCCTCTTTCTCTCTCTCTCCCGCTCATGCTCTCCTTGTCTCTCTCTCTCTCTGTCTCCCTTTCCCAATATCGCTCTCTTTCTCTCGCTCTCTGCGTGTCTTTCGCTCTTTCGGGTTTGATGTGGCCTTGGCAGGAGTTAGAACGGGGGACAACAGATGTGCTGAGTTATCTCAGCCGTACAGCGTGTCTCTATGGCTCTGACTCCAGCTTCTGAGTGCGTGTGCATGAAAGTGTGGGTGTGTTTTAGTGTGTGTTAAAGTGTGTGCGTGTGAGCACTAGGTAATCTGGAGAAAATAAAAGGTGCTGCCGCACACTGGTCTGGAGATTACGGCATCGTTCTTGTAATGCTGCCAGGGCATGCACAAACAGACACACACACACATACATTCATAGCTCTTGCCTTCTGTGCAGCGGTAGAGTGGAACCACAGTCCACCCACAGCCCAAAGACATGCATGCTAAGTGAATTGTATATGCACACTCACATGCTATTTTTGTACTTTTGAAGACCATCCACTGACATATTTATGATCATTCATTCATTATTTTCTGCTTAATCCACATGGGGTCGCGGACCAGCTGGCGCTTGCCCAGGCACAAGGGAAGGAACAACCCTAGACAGGGCGCCACTCCATATGTCTAGGCCACACATCTAGACATATACTTGATACCTCACAAAGATATAAGAACATACACATGCACACATAGAAACATATTTAAACTGAATATCTTAATTTGTTTTTTTTTGTATTTATTCTATAAATTATGTATAAAATCTATGCATCTGCTGATGTATAGCATATGTATTAAACTAACCTGCTTGTGTCTGTGTGTGTGTGTGTGTGTGTATACAGGGCTGGCTGTGTGAGCTGCTGCGCTGGAAGGAAGACCCGTCCCCGGAGAACCGCACGCTGTGGGAGAATCTGTCCATGATCCGGCGCTTTCTGAGTCTCTCGCAGTCAGAGCGAGACGCCATCTATGAACAGGAGAGCAACGGGGGGCCACAACACCACCCCGAGAGACCCTCACACCTGCTGCACATACCCACCGAGCCGCTGCAGGTACACACACACACACACACAGTTCTTAATTTATGTACATTATGTATCAGTATTAATTCAGTGTCAGTACTTGGATAACATTTAGATTTGTGATATATTTTTTTCACCTCACAAAGAAAACCATCAACCATATACACACACACACACCTTTATCAGTGTTCATTCAGCATCAGGGATTGGACAGCATTTGGAGTTTTGATAGGATTTTTTAAACCTACACCATGAAAATGTCCCCTTAAAATCAAATATATCAGAAATTCTTATCCTTGATGGGACAATTTTTCTAAAGTTCCTAAAAAGATATAAAATTCTACTTCCACACATAAACATATACAGGTGCATCACAATAAATTAAAATATCATCAAAAAGTTAATTTATTTCAGTACTGCAATACAAACAGTAAAATTCATATATTATATAGATGTATTACAAACAGCGATCTATCTCAAGTGTTTGTCTCTGTTTATGTTGATGATTATGGCTTACAGCCAATAATAACCTAAAATCTCAGAAAATTAGAATAGTTAACACAAAACACCTGCAGTGGCTTCCTAAGTGTTTAAAGTGGTCTGGTTCAGTAGGATACACAATCCTGGGGAAGACATTGGCAGTCACTGACACACTGCACAGTCAGGCTATGCCACAAAAGTCATTGCTAAAAAATCTGGCTGTTTACAGAGCGCTGTATCTAAGCATATTAATGGAAAGTTGAGTGGAAGGAAAAAGTGTGGTAGAAAATGATGAACAAGCAACTGGGATAACCGCAGCCTTGAAAGGATGGGTAAGAAAGGCCAGAAAAAAATTTGGGGGAGAGTCACAAGGAGTGGACTGCTGCTGGAGTCAGTGCTTTAAGACGTATAAAGAACATGAGTTACTACTGTTGCATTCCTTGTATCAAGCGACTTATGACCAAGAGACACATCAGAAGCGGCTTACCTGAGCCAGGGTTAAAAAGAACTGGACTGTTACTCTATGGTTTAATGTCTTGTTTTTGGATAAAAGTAAATTTGGCATTTCATTTGAAAATCAATGTTTCCGAGTCTTGAGGAAGAGTGGAGAGGCACACAACCCAAGCTGCTTATTTTTAGTGTGAAGTTTTCACAATTAGTGATGGTTTGGAGAGCCATGTCATCTGCTGGTGTGTTATATAAGTCAGTGCAGCCGTGTACCAGGACATTTTTGAGCACTTCATGCTTCTCTCCGCCGACAAGCTTTTTGGAGATGGAAAGTCACACTGCCAAAAGTACCAATATCTGGTTTAATAACCACAGTAACACTGTGCTTAATTGGCCAGCAAACTCGCCAGACCTAAACCCCATAGATAATCTATGCGGTATTGTCAAGAGGAAGATGAGAGGCACCAGACCCAACAATGCAGATGAGCCGAAGGCTGCTATTAAAGCAACCTGGGCTTCCATATCACCTCAGCAGTGCCCCAAGCTGATCTCCTCCATGCCATGCCGCCCTGATGCAGTCATTTGTGCAAAAGGAGTGCATTTACTGTATGCACTGTATTTACATACATCTTAGTAGTAAATCTATATCATGTATGCATTTAACTGTTTCTGTTGAACTACTGAAATAAATTATATTTTGATGATAATCTAATTTATTGAAATGCACCTGTATACTGTTCATATATACAAAGCGTATTAATTCAGCCTCAGGAACTGGAGAGCATTTGGGTTTCTGATATCACAATTTCTTTTAATTCAATAAAAATCCTTGTCCATATCGGGATGCCAGAAAAATGGGCCTTGAATATCTAACATTTTAGATTTTCCTATCCTTAAGGGGACATTGCAGAAGTAATTTCTATATATTTATTAAGAATTGGTCTGGTTGGACCCTTGTGTAATTATAGTTATTTAAGAATGAAAAAAAATGTAAACATTTAGAACTATCAGGTTCATGTTATGAAATTATTTAGCAATTTTTATTCATTTACATGGACATCCTAACACACACAGTCTATCTTTGTCTCTCAGATAATGTCACCTGATATAGACTGATGTATTCCTGATACAAATAAAAACAGTCAAAAAAAACAAGTGCATCTCACACTGAGCATTAGATTCCCTCAGGTCCTAGTTATTCAAGCGAATCTGAGTCAACACTTGGGGCTCTATCTTAATCCCTGCACAAGGCACGTCGTTCAATAAGCGTTACAGCAGTTACGGGGTTCCAGGGACGAGTAATAGGTTTAATGGTATACCTCTACTTTTACTAAAATACATTTCTATCCTCACTTTTTTGTGTGATTAATTATATCCACAAATCCCCTTTTCTTGTCATACTATGTCATGACTTTGTGTTCTCCATGGGATAGCTGATTAAGCTGCCGGAACATCCCAATCTCTTGTCAGCTGTTGCAGCACTGGGAAATCAAATCCCTGTTACTAAAGCTCCTGTTTTTTTTTCCAGCAGTGTGCTCTCTACCAACTGAGCCATTCAGCCTGCAACTTTCCTTATGGGGACCAGAAATGTGGCCAACAAGGTCAAAATAATCATATTTACAAATACATGTATTGCTATTAGGGCACAGTGGAAGACTGGCAGGACATAACGCACAGACATGCACAGTTGTGTTATGCTGCTATTGTACTTGTGAAGACTTTATTGTCATTGTTTATTATGCAGGTTCTTGGTTATTAACTTACAGTATAACTGAAAAACAGCACAAGAAACATATGTAGTGCATTTTATGAACACTCCAAAAGAATACAAAGCTTTTAAATGAAATACATATGTTAAATACATTGGGCTACTGATGCCAGTTTGACATTGTGGGAACATTTTGCAGGTCCCCATAAGAAAAGCCCTGTGTTGTGATTTTAAATACAAATTATATATACGTACTGTGTATAAAAATGGCAGAAAACTTTGTCCCTTCTTTACTACAATTAAGTTTATGCTTAATCTAATTTATTTTATATTTATAATTATATGTAAAGTCTTCACAAGTGCAGCATGTGTGTGTGTGTGTGTGTTGCACAGTGTCCTGGCAGTGTTACATTTTCAGAGACGTCTTTCAGGGGCCCAAATAGACATACTAGATATCTTTGACCTTGAGGGGACATTTTCTGGTTAGGAAAAATTAGAAACTAGGTTGTGTTTTTGATGAAAACATACAAAAGAAATAAAATAGGCATAAACATTGCTCTTTTACTACTGAGGTAAAAGTCAGGGTTAGGGTTAGCATTAATTACCTGCATTAACCTCTTTGGGATGAAAGTGATTTTGTCACTGCCGCTTCTTGCTGGATCTGTGCTCTCTCTCCTCTGCGCTACCTAAATCTATTGTTTTCATCTGCACCGGGACCTTCTCTGAACCTCTACTGTCCAGATTATTGATTGCATAGTTTCTGCTAAACCAGCTATTGTATGCATCGCTGCGCTGTTCCCGCTGTTACCATTTAGCTTTGCCGGCTTTAGCGGTCAGGTGACAGTACAATAATCTGCGAGCCTTCTACATACTACCTGGTCTCTCAACTCAAAGTTCATAACTTCGTCCAGGAGTTATGAACTTTGCTGGAGGTCTGCTGCTTGTAATAATGCACTGATGCACTGATTCTTCCACCTACTGTATGTGTTAATCTCTGGGGATTGCAGCACAAAGGGCTGGTCTCTATTCTACTACTTCTCGACCTCACTCAGCCGCATTCAGTACTATAAATCATAATCATAAGTCTTTCCGGCCTGGCACTAGAATTGGTTAAATCCTACCTTTCTGACAGGCTACGTTTTGTCCAGCTGTCCATAAGTCAGGGTGTGCCCCAGGGCTTTGTTTTTGACCACTGCTATTTATATTATACATATCTCTCCTAGGTGAAATTTTCTGATTATAATAGGTTAAAATTCCATTGTTATACCTCATCCTCAGCTTTACTATGGACAGTGTTCCAGTGACACATGGCTCCATACTGACCTATCCAACTTGGAGTGTTTTTTTAACGCTAAATATATCATCATTGACCAAAATTACTTATTAAGGACATATTAAGCTTTGTATTTGTGGACATGTTTGGGGGAAAATGTTATATGTCCTGGTCATTACGTGCTGGATAATATTTGTTATTGTTTTGCTGGGACAAGATGGCGTTTTTTTCAGAAGTTGTGCACAAGAAAAATAAAAGAATTTATTTACACAAGGTATGATTCTCGGTGGTTTTAGTACTTTGATTAGACACTAAATTATTTTTTTTATGAAGTTGTGAAAGAATTGTGCATTATAAACATGTTTAAATAGCCATTTGTTCGAGTATGACGTAGTAGAATGTTTATGATGGCTTTAAAGATGGCGTGTGCCATTTAAAGAAAAAAGCTGTTAATGCAAATCAATCACGGGGACAATCACCAAAGGGGGCGCTACTTCACAAATAGGTTAAAATAAAACTGAGCCCTTAATGAGAATGACAGCACAGGTATACACTCACTGGCCAATTTATTAGGTACATTTGCTTGTTAACACAAATATCTAATCATCCAAACACATGGTCGGAAGTTGCGTCAGTTGTTACATGGCCACAAGGCCACAAACTCTGCTGTGAGCTGATAGGAATTGAATGTGGATCAGGTCCAGATTACAGAGGAAAGTATAGCACAGTGACATATACATTCGACTTAGCAAGTTTTATTACAAGTGTGTATTATGGGAGGGGTAAAACAAACAAGGCAACCCGGTTAAAATAGTAATAACTAAATAATATTATACTAAATATATATAAATATAAAACAGAAAGATTAAAATGAAAATTTATCTGTCCCTTGTTACAGGGTAGCAGGCTAGTTTGTCGTTGGGCGCGCACACACACAGTCATTCACACAGTCACACACTAAGGGCAATTTTAGAGATACATATTAACACAGGGGGAAAATGCTCCTGGAGATTGGACCCAGGTCCTTTTTGCTGTGATTCAACAGCACTATCCACTGCACGGCCGTGCCACCTGTTGTCTAAATGTTTTATTATTTATTTACTTATATATAAGAGCACATCTTAATTCTAAGCCACTTCATGCAATTCAAGCAGTCACAACCTTCTGCTCGCTAAAACTCAAGTTGACCTCAGTTACAATATCGTAGTTTTAAGCGGACCTTGGCCCACGACCTGAAACAATGCTGCATTTCAGAGCCACTGTGTCATGTATGTCACGTAAGCGTGTGACTTTCCAACACCCTGTGCCCCCACCCCAAAAAAAAAAAAACACACACAGACATACACTTTCTCACACACACTCGAACACATTGTGTCAATCCCCAGACATGTGATTGAATCATTTGCAGATCTGGCAGTCTCTCTCTCTCTCTCTCTTTCTCGTTGTGTGAAGGGCCAGCGTTTTCATGAATAGTGCTTGATAAGCAATCAACACACACGCAGATTTCTGTATGCACAGTTTTGCATGAAAAAAGCAAGGATTTGTAAGCGGGCTCGAGTAAATGATAAAGGTAAAGGGGGAAATTCCTAGATCTGAATACATTGACAGAAAGGGTGCATGGCCTCGTCCTGACCTGCTGACGAGTCGACGAGTCTCACAAATCTCTGATGATTATCATCATGCTGGAATTTCATGCATTACAAACAATTGTGTTTATCCATTTTAGTTTAGTTTTTATTTGTATTTTCATGTCAGCTGATCATTGTTGCCTCTTATCAAATAAATCCTGGTATTACTCTGGGTTTTTCCACGGCTTTTACTCAGTTAGAGTATTGGAATCCTTTCTGATCTAATTATTTGTGTTGTTGGTGAATTCTGAGCTGTACTACACACACACACACACACGCTCTCACACACACATTGAGTTACACAAGAGTAACTAAGACTTGTTCAAGGTGTTATCCATCTATCCATTATCTTCCGCTTAATGCACACAGGGTCGCAAGCCAGCCGGTTCCCACCGGACAACTCTGGCCGTGAGGGCTGGAACAACCATATACAGGGCACATACACACACAGTCAAACACACATTCACATACTAAGGGCCACATTTAGGGACACCAATTCCACCCACAGTTCCTCCTTGCCCCCTTAAGTTACAGTTAAACAATAAAATAAATAACAATAAAATAAATAAATAAAATATAATAAATCAAATAAATACACACATCACTGGATTAGGAACATCTGGCTAATTAAAGTACACAGACATCATGGGAAAAAATCCAAAAGCTCGTGAACCTCCACAGTACACTAGTCAATGCATGCCCGCTGTAGCATCTCAGCTACTTCGCCTCACTAATTTGACCTTTTTGGTAAACCGAACGTGGGCTGGCCACTGTGTGTTCTTCAGCCGGATGTTTGTCCGTCGCTGGTTATTCCACCCATACGTACACCTAGTTATTTCTCATTGGTTATCGTAATTTTTAATTATTAAGCCTAATAATTTAGGTTGCTAGGTTTTAAGTGCAATCCACTGCTCAGCTGTTACATTGTGCCGATGTTACAGATAACATAACAGAGTGAGTGATTATGCACTTTAAACCATATGTTGGTGTAACTAATAAACCAATCAGTACTTCTTATCTACAGTCCTATACATTTGCAGAAATCTGATGGTCTTGTTTTTTTATGTCTGATTTCAGACCCAGGCCCACCCTCTACCTACAGCCCAGCACCCGCCTGCCCTGGCACTACCCATTCCATCACAGCCACTCATTTCCCAGCAGCCTCAGCCTCTTCAGCAAGCAGGTCCCCGCCTGCCACCTCGCCAGCCCTCCACCGCCTCCCCTGCTGAGGCAGAAGACGAGTCACGTCAGGCTAAAAGTCGCACTGGCGCCCGCATCTCTTTAGAGGCTCTTGGAATACTGCAGAGCTTCGTCCAGGACGTTGGGCCGTACCCGGACGACGAGGCAGTACACACGCTCTCGGCTCAGCTTGATCTTCCAAGGCATACCATCATCAAGTTCTTCCAGAACCAGCGCTTCTGCGTGCAGCCTAAGGAGCTAGTATCGGGAATCGCTTTAGCCACAAGTGAACAGCTCGAAACCGGGATGACGGAATTCAAGGACGGCGAGATGCTGAAAGATCTCAGCGAGAGCACGCAGACTGCTAGCATCTTCACTATCAAGATCGAAGAGCACTCGAACGCTGAGAGACAATGTCAGATCGAGCAGGAAGTGAAAGAATAAAACTCCAGCACAGACAATGGTTTCCTGCAGCAGTAGAACTGTAAGACTCAATTCTGGACTGTGTAATATACTTGTAGAAGTATTACCTGTTTTTTGTAAAACCCTTGTAGTATTATTACTATCATTATTCCACTGTATAGATCATTAATTAATCTGCACAATGAAAAAAGAAAAAAAAAAGTTGCCGTGGATGTTTTCTGACTGCACTTAGTGTCTGTTGTTTTTACACTGAACTCTTCCAAACTACTGAATTTAAAAGAAAATAAAACTGACTCCTGACAAGTTTGATAGACTTTCATCTGTGTTTTCGTACATGGTATTAAATAGCTGATTTTTTTTTCTTTTATGTAACCGATAATTTAATAAAATCAGGGGATGACAAACGGCAAATTCAGATTTTTCTTTATAAATCGAAGGATCACGCAGGATCTGGCGCCCCCGAGACCTGCAGAATACAGTAGTTCACTTTACTTATTATTTGTTTGGAAGAAGTATAAATATAAATATATATATATATATATAGACATATATTAATTGTAAAGAATTATACAGTCTTAAAGGAACTATGCCAACAAATGCCTTGTACTATATGGCACTGCCGATGCTCGATATATTATGCGGAAAAATATGTGTCTCTGTAACTTTCAGGATTTTCACATGGTTAAAGAAATGTGAATCACAACTCGATCCTCATTGTCCCAAGATATTTATTTGCAGGACCTTCTGTCATGGCACATTTTTATTATTTTTTTTTTTTATCATCTAACTATTTATAAATGTGACTTTTGACTGGCGGTGAAAATCAAAGTGTCTTAAACGTTTTAAATGGAAAATGTGCTTAAAAAATATAAAACAACAACATCAGTGCTGTTACTGACACATGCTACGAGCTTCACAATTTTAATGTTGTATGCAATTTTTCCACTCATGCAAATAAACTGAGGAGAAGAACAGCTAACCTATAGAACAGTTTAGTGTAAAAAAACCACACACACACACACACACACATATGCAATTTGTGCAGAAGTCGATGTTTGCGATGTGTCTTCCGTTGGTTAACGATACAATCGAAAGCTATTCCTGTATAAAATATTCTGTATAAAAAGGATGGATTTTTTTGTTTTGTTTTTAAATGAGTTTATGGCACGGAGAAAACACCGGTTATTTTGTTACGACTGACTGTTTTATAAGTGTTTCACGGTTTTTCCTGGAGCGATACTGCTGTAATTAGGAGTGTTGATTGATTGTTAATGACAATTAAACTGTTTGTATTGCACCCCAGAATCTTTGCATTCATGGCAACAATGCTTATATGCAACAACAATATTTTTAGGAAATAGAACAATTCTTTACATATTCTATTTTCTTTTAAATATATACAGTGTGTGTTGATCCCAAACACCTGGTCAACCAGTTTGATTCATTACACTTCACGAGGTGGCCAAAATCCTCCATGTGCAAGTCGCCCTATGCATACTGCAGCATGTCCCCCAGTTTGAATCTCAAGTTTGATGTTTACCTTGGTTCTGGTCACTGTGTGACCTTCGGCTGGATGATTGTCAGTGGTTCCACTTTGTACACACATGATACTGTGGTTCAGGAAAAGATCACAAGGGTAGCTGTTGCTGAAACACCTGGCACCACACCTACAGGGGTTAGACAATGAAACTGAAACACCTGGTTTTAGACCATAATAATTTATTAGTATGGTGTAGGGCAGGGGTGGCCAACCGGCGGCTCTTACGTTCATATTGTAGACGTGCAAGAATGACGAGAAGTAGTCGAATGAACTGTCATTTATTGACAACAG
>JAOUQT010000023.1:9344313-9354494 GCA_025769995.1 Xyliphius kryptos
TCCAATTTAGCCATGAAACCTCCCACACTAAAATGACAGGTGTTTCAGTTTCATTGTCTAACCCCTGTACATAATATATATTTATTTTTATGCCTTTTACTTTTCCATTAATTTACAAAAACAATGAATGCTAAAGCACTGTCAGATCTGATGATCCTTGGGGACATCTTGGCTTACTCCTGGCACATGATCAACCCTTCTCCCTCCTTCTCCACCAAAACCACCACGCTCCTTCCCCAAACCTCTTCAAATCTACCCGAGCGCCCAGCCCCTTCACTCACCAACTCTTGTGCTCTACATCTTTCGAAAAAGCAAAAGCGATTCAAATGTTAATTAACTGTTACAGCAGTCGACCCCTAGCACATTCGCCACCTGTGCCGGAATGAGGCGAAATGGCCCTTGAAGCTGGGAAGTGTTGAGCAAACAGTCTTCTGCACAAGGTGCAATCACTGCACGGAGCGCGCCGCGTGGCACTGGAGAAAGCCCCGCTCATCTGCCGAGCATGCAATCTTATTAGGTAATGACAGAGTAGGAGGTAATCAAGTTGAGATTGTGTTTTTCACAGAAAGAGGACAAAAGAAAGCGATAGATTCGAGGAGCCGTCTTACACAGAAAAAGCAGGGATAAATGCGGAACCGAACTGAAAGCAGGGATTTTTTTTTACTGACGGATCTCGGGGCGGCCCTTGTTCTGCCGCTTTTCTTCGGCCCTCTCAAATTATTTTCTCGAGAAACCTGTTAAGTGATGAAAGAAAATAATATGTTTTGAATTGTCTTCTATCTGTGCTGATTAAGTCAATGCGTATAATCATAGCTTCTTAACAGCACATCTAATGTCGCCCCAGCATAACCCCCTTTTTATAAACGTATAAATTACACTGATTAACACTGTTGAGCGTCCGTATGTATTTTCTGCTTTATTTCAACACAACAGATTGCATATTGTGGCGATGTGAAAATATGTAACAAGGTGCAAAAAATGTCTTTTTAATTCCATGCCGCCAACAGCGCCCGCCATTGTTAACGCTCCAAGACGTGTCAAAGTGTCCACATTTTGTCACACATTCAAATGATGCTAACATGTGTGTGTGCTCAAGACAACAGTGGGACAAAAAAAATAACACCCCACAGTGCTTGATAAGCAGTTTATTAGTAATATTAGCAGTCCATAAAAATTGTGTTGTGGATTCTGTGAATTCATTAGTGGGTGAAGATGTTGTGTGTGATATTTGATTATTTACTTGAGTAGTGCTATATGGTCTGGGGATCATCTGGCATCATCGCAGCCAAGTGACCCTTGCTAATTGCATAATGGTGCTAAATTAGTGAGAGAAAGTAGAACTCAAAAAAAAAAGAAACCCGGCAAGTATCAGGATTTTTTTTTCACAAGGTGGATTACCCTGAGAATGAAACGCTATGGTCATAATCGGGTCATTAAATATTGGGTCATTAAAAGATAAACATTAAAGTAATGCCACCCGTCTGTGTGATATAGTATGGGCAAACTTGAACGTATGCAAAACAAAATATTTATATACATCACCTACTACAAATCAGCAGTCCCTCAATTGCCAGTTGGTTCATTCATTTTCTATACTCGCTTAATCCTAGACAGAGGAAGCTGGTGCTCAGCCGGCAAGAGCACGGGCAGAAAGAACCCTACACAGGGCGCCACTCTATAATACAACGGACGCACACTCACTCCCACTCTGTAGTCAATTTCACGACACCTATTAACCAACAAATGCACCACCATGCTGTTTGATTAATTACAGCATGCAGTCTTTGGTTAACAGACTCGAAAAACTGCGAAAATCCTTTATACGCATGCCCACAGCTCCATCAGTTTATGCCACTAGTTTAGATGGATGTTTGTTGATGGCACATGTGATACACCTGTGATAATATGATACAAGAACAGCCTACACAATGCTGGACAATCTGACCTTGGGTTTCTCTTTTCCTTTAAATGACATCTTTGAAGCTGATCCACAACCACAAACCATCCTTTAGCGATTTAGCGTCTTTCTCTCTCTATGACATCACTACAACTATGACCGTAAATAAAAACCTGATCACATTCGCAAAAGTGCAGTCTGTGACTAACCAATGGAACAGTGAAATAATTATGGTTAGGGATTAAGGTTTAGGTTTAGAGTTAGGGGTTTTACTTTAAACGAATCATTTTTCTGGTGTGGTCATGGTTGTATTGACGTAATAGGGAGACATTAAATTTGATTGGATTTGATAATTGTTGGTCTTGGATTAACTTGATAAATGTAGTTCCAGGAAATAAAAGCAACCTAAGGAAACCAATTCATGTCTCACCTTATATTAGAGTCGATTGTGATACATACAGTAACTATTAGCATTATTCTTACTTTATTATTATCCTTTATAATGTTAGCAAGGGATTTGGCAATCACAGTGTCTTCTTGTGTGTGTACTTATACAAAACTGAGTTTTTTTAGGCAATTTCATCAGGCTTTGCTAAACAGAATTAATATCCGGTTAAGGTTGTGGTCCTACTTTGCACAAAATGCATTGACTTTGGATCCACTATGACCTAGATGAAGCACAACTTAAAGAGAAATGATACAACAAAAGCCATGTGGATAGCCTTCTGATTTTGCTAAAATGAGTGAATCTTATTGATATGGTGTACCATATGTACTATATATACCATTTAGTTTATACTCAGCTTGTCGAGATTCAATGGACTGGATTCAGTGGATTGACATTACAAGCTTGAAACATGCTCTTGTTTGCCAGTGTCTGGAATCCAAACTACAGCGGGCCTAAATCCAAACTTTGACCTAATGGGTAGAGCTGTAGTACAACAGATCTATTGAGAGACTGTGTATGCGAGAGACACTATATCATACATCATGACGATGGCATCAACGGAGGAATTGTTGAATTTTTGGGATAGAACAGCATCCTAACTTCTGTGCTTCTGTTCAGTGACACTACTCTAATCTGATAACGGATGGGGACAGGTTGCATTCCATGTACCTGGCACTTTCCTCCGAATCTGTGCCACACGGATTTCCACGG
Source organism: Xyliphius kryptos (assembly GCA_025769995.1). Classification (NCBI taxonomy): domain Eukaryota; kingdom Metazoa; phylum Chordata; class Actinopteri; order Siluriformes; family Aspredinidae; genus Xyliphius; species Xyliphius kryptos. The sequence goes on from JAOUQT010000023.1 coordinate 9,347,370, forward strand.
ATTTTCCCATCTTGGCAACAGGCAGGATCCTCTGGAGGATAGTTAAAGGGTGATTAATCATTGTTTAGGCGCTGAGTGTGTGGCGAAGAATAGAAACGCGCTGTTTCACACCGCGAAAGCAATTAATCCCTATGATCTTCACCAGGTTTGTCTTGTAGATAAGTCAGACTACAAAACTGTTCCTAATTTATCAACCCACTCATGCCATTGGGCATAAAACACACAATTTATTTCCAATCATTTATAGTCAAATTTAATATAAAAGTCTGACTGCGCCATATTCAACTGTGCCTTATATTGGCTTCATATAAACTAAGTACCCAAGATTACAATGGGAATGTGGTTTTATTGTGCACATCTGGTTGAGTCACAATACATTTTCTCATTTGCAGGCGGAATTTCTGAACGAATGTGGCATAAATCATTTTGCTAATCAGAAACATAAGTGACACGAAGCCATCTCTGCTCTAGGAATAAAAATGGGACAGCATATGGTTCAGAAGCCCTGTTTGTTTTTTTTATTTCCAAGGTAGATAACTAACTCAAATGACATCTTAGTGAACTGATTGTTTGTGCACAGACCAGTTATATGTGAATGTGAGCAAATGCATTTTTTCCGCACCATTCCTGATGGCTTTAAAAGTATGCAGCAAATTTCAAGCAGAGGTGGAATCTGTTATTCATTTCCCTTCGGACTGCGTTTGAGTCAAACGGGAGATTTCCCTTGACTGCAAATTAATCATTACCTGAAATATATCACCACTTAAATGCTGTGAATACGGATATTACAAGATCATTGAGCCTATTCCGCCAGTGCATCAGCTACACAGATACACTTCGAACCACGTAGTGATGGATGGACTAAAGACAACAAGATGAATTTCTTTATTATGACTAGTTCTGGGCTTATGCAGTCCAAATCATATTTGCCAATAGAAGGGGGTATACGCTTGTGGGAGTGGGATTGGAGGTGGGAGTTTAGACTTTGCTCGCCAATAATAGTAAAATTCTCTGAGATTTAATTGCATCATTACGTCCACGATATCAGCGCCTTGCCTGCCAATATCAATATTGCCAAGGTCTGCGTGGAATATAGATGACCCAGGGTACATGTGGGCATCCGCAGAGAGGGTAGAGCATGCCAGGCTTATTCAGAGAACAGGAGAGAATGTAGGCCGGATAGCGGCTCAACTTTCTAATGCCCCCCTGCTTTCCCTTAATTGCTGACGGATCTTGTTTAGATTTTGATGGCGCCCCTGATTCTATAGTTGCAACGTGCAGGAATTGATGGGCCCTCAGGGAAACATCGTATTACCACTGTGCGTGCCGGCAGGCATGTGATGTTCACAACCAGAAAAGCAAATAAAAGACAATGGGATGGTTGCAGAAAAGTGCATGCCCTCATATCTTAAAAAAACATAGAAACGTTTGAACAAGACCCCAAGATTGCATATGACTTGCATGTGTTTAAATTTTTAAAAATATTTGAACAATTCATTCAACAAGATTATGTAAGGAAAGGTTAGGAATGGTAAATCCTAATGCATGCAGTGAAAATAGTTAGAGTTAGGTAGAGTTAGCATATTTCTTTTATTTCACTTAAACACAGTGCCAGTCCAAGCCTTCCTGGGGCACCATATACTTCATACTTCTACCACAGTAACTGTATACGCTTTTTACGCTCCCCTACCAAGTAAAAAATTGGCCACATGAGAATTTTTTTCCTGTCTCCTAAGTTTCACTAGTTTTGAAAAACAAGGACATACATTGTTTGCCTGTTCTTGTTAGACTGTTAAAGAAAAAGGTTTGGACACCTGGCTATTTATCTCACTATCTGTCAAGCTAACGTCTCGCAAAGTTTGTTAGCAAGCTAAGATATAGAAATAGATTTTTGTATGTGACTTCCTGATGTGAAACGAAATAAAGTGTTGAGCATTTAGGGTTGGAATTAGGGTTAAGGTTTTCTGTTCTATAAAGCCACAAATGTTCATTTATTTTATTGTCTATACCCCCTTAATCCTAGTTTTAAGGTCACTCTGCGCGAGAGGGCGGGAACAACCCTAGACAGAGTGCCTATCCATCATTCGGTGAACATACACAATCACGCATACGTTCACTCACTAATGGGGAGACCGTGCAAACTCTACACAGAAATTTCCTAAGTTGCCTCACCCTGGGGTCGAACACGGGATCTTCTTAATGTGAGGCCACAGCACTAATCACGGTGCCACCATGCACAATACGCTATGAGGATATAGAAGGGGTTCGCTATGAGGATATAGAAGGAAATTAAGAGTGTGTGTTTTTGTGTGTTCAAAACCTGAATGTGTGTTCACATTTATCCTTAAAATTGAGGAAATTTGTAAAATGAGGACATTTATGTCAGTTGTCACTTTTTATTATTATTACATCCTGTTACTCTCAAAATTCTCTGCACCATTTTGTACATGCAAAATTGAATTCGGACATCTTTCCCTCAGCTCAGAGTTTACAAGAGACCCCTTTATGATATCCCACACTTGATTTTGTTTCTTTGGAACTGAATGGAGTCAAATTTAAAGACAGAAGTGAAGATTTATTCGTAATTTGTCGAGAAGGTTCTCACTGTACACCGATCTGAGCATGTCAAAATTCGTGCTCATGAAATTTGACAAGTGTACATGCATACTTAGACAAAATGGTTCAGCCATTCAGGCCATGAACTGTAGAAAGAGATGGTAGAAATTCAGACAGAATAAAAATAATATATTCAAAGAATATATTTGTAGAATAAAAGTAAATGCATATTTTCTTTAAATATTAAAAAAGTTACTAAAACTAAAAAAAAGTTAGTAAAACGACACTGTGATACCACGAGTATAGAAACCGGCTAACTGCACCAAAATTTCCTGTTTCTCCAGAATCACATTTCACACGTTTGCTGCAGAATTGAATGAATGGACCCAGCTGAAAGGCATCATATTTCTGGAGAAGGATAATGCCCTGAACCAGGGGAGTTCATTAACATAGAGGAAAACCAGATTATAGATGGAGTTGGATGCCCATCCGAGGCAGTTCAGGGGGCCCACAGTGAACATGGTTCCCCAGCACAGCCTAACAATTAGTATGTGCCTTAATGAACCCTAATCACATTTCTTCCACCATCCCATCAGAAAATAAATAACTAAAAAACCCACACATATCCGTGTATTAATGTATTCCTGACTAGTAGGCGAGACTGAAATACAAAAATTCAATTTTATTGTAACATTTACCCCATCAGGAAAGTCCCTGGTGGCACGAGCATGGAGCTTGTCCATTTTAATTAGATTGTTGTTTACATATTAATTGTGTAGAAGATTTTTTTGTCATATAGTTTGGCTGGTAACAGATGGCCCAGTCAGGTAGTCGGGGGTTAGTGGAGAGAAAAGATTCGGTGTGATTGATTAAACTTCACTTTATTAGAGCCATCCACACCCTAATCATATTAGCAACCTCTACTTCCTCGGATTAAGACAATTTCCTCGCTTATTGTTTCACTACAAGGTGGGGCTTATACACACACATACTGCACACACAGTGCACGCACACACGCACTCTTGTAATAGTCCTAAAGTGAGGACTGAGTTAATCACTACGACATGGCCAATAAGTCAACAAATACAGTATATGATGTGTGATTGTATTGGAAGAGACATGTACAACATGGTGCAGAGTATTTTGAGAGTAACAGGATGTAATAATAATAAAAAGTGACAACTGTCCTCATTTTACAAATGTCCTCAATTTGAAGGATAAATGTGAACACACATTCAGGTTTTGAACACACAAAAACACACACAACACACATTCTTTAAATTTCCCAAACATGAGTTTGCGGTCACGTGGGAGTCCCAGAAAATAGCAAGATTTTTCGTATTGTGGTCTAAAGGCCACAGATGACCCATAAACACAGAACGTAAGCCACAATACACTGCGAAGACTGTAAAACATAGAGGTGCAAGCATAATGGTTTGAGGATTTTTATTATACTTTGGAGTCTGGGCCATTTATTTCATACCAAGGACCATTGACTGGTTTGAATATATCGAAATACTGATAGAGGTAATGTGTGTTTCAGCAGGACAACAACCCCAAACACACCGGCAATCTGGCAACATCCTGCTTCAAGACACTAGGATTGATATTATAAAATGGCCAACTCAATCCCCAGACCTCAATCCGATTGAGAATTTGTGGAGTGACTAATAATATTTTTGGTGCTAAACACAAGAATGAGGAAGAACAGTGGAATGTAGTCCAGTTAGCTTGGGTTTGAAGTTAGATGTAAAACAGTAAGAGTATAAATGAATATTAGTTCAGTGATAAACAAATTTCAGTTTGTTCTGTAAATATTCCAGTTTGTAAATGAATATTAAGACACTATTATTTTTAAACGGCTGATTCTAATTTTATCTTTATTTTCAGTTTTAAAATGTATATTTTATTCATGTTTTCATTTGCAATTGAATGTGCAGTGCTCCAAGTGCCTTTGTGTATAAAGAAATAAATGCTATTATGAGGATTATGCTGTTATTTTAAACACACTGCTATTATTTCCAGCACAATTGTATCTGTAGGAAAATACTATAAATTAATAAATATTCTCTAGGAAATAATACTAATAATACTACTAATAATAATAATAATAATAATTGATTAATGCCTTCAGCAAGGAGAATTATTTACAAAGAATTGTAACACTCTTGGGGAGTGTGGACATGCATTTTCATTCAACACGCTGTATGGCAATCCTTCATATAGTCCCGATCTTGCCCCATGAGTACTATCAGGGGCTTGGTGAAGAAGCCCTATGAGGATGAAGATTTATATATGATGAAGACTTTCACTGTTCAACCTAAATTATTTTTTCAAGAGGGGCATATGAAATCTTGTGGACAGAAGGAGAGAAGTGTATTGAAAGGCAGGATGAATGTGTGGGTAAATGATGTATTTGTCTTTTCTGGAATTTGATTCAACTAAATTCTACAGCCAGAGTGCAGATATTTTTTACTCACCCTCATATTCACTCACTGGCTACTTAATAGGTACCACTTAATAGGTAATATTGGTAAAATGTTGGCCTCCATTTACCTTCAGAACTGCCTTAATTCATTTTGGCATAATTTCAAGTTGGTATTCTGCATGCATTGGTTGTAACAGGTGGTTAGTTGAATTACTGTTGCTTATCTATCTTCCTGAACCAGTCCACCCATTCTCCTTTGACCTCTCACAGCAACAAGGCATTTTTGCTTATACAACTGCCACTCACTGGATTTTTTTGAACCATTTTCTGTATACCATAGTGATTGTTACGTGTGCAAATCCCAGTAGATCATCCGGCAGATCTTGCACCAACAACCACACATGTTCAAAGGCATTCAAATAACCTTTGGTCCCTATTCTTATGCCTGATTTACACTTCAGCAAGTTGTCTCGACCACCTCTACATGCCTAAATGCATTGATTTGTGGCCATGTGATTAGGTGGTTAGATATTGGTGTTAACAAGCAATTAAACAGGTGTACCTAAACAAGTGGCTGTTGAGTGTTATTGCACATTATGTGTGAATGTACTGTACTTGCCTGTATTTTTTCTGTATGTGCAGTACCCTATATTTCCAAAAGTATTCGCTTACCTGCCTTGACTCACATATGAGTTTATCCATGAATTCAATATGACGTCGATCTACTCTTTTCAGCTAGAACAGCTCCAAATCTTCTGGAAAGGCTGTCCACAAGGTTTAGAAGTGTGTTTATGGGAATTTATGTTGGACGAGAAGTCCTGGCTCTCAGTTTCCGCTCTAATTCATCCCAAAGATGTTCTATCGGGTTAAGGTTAGGATTCTGTGCAGGCCAGTCAAGTTCATCCACACCAGACTCTGTCATCCATGTCTTTATGGACCTTGCTTTGTGCACTAGTGCACAGTCATGTTGGAAGAGGAAGGGGTCAGATCCAAATTGTTCCCACAAAGTTTGGAGCATAGAATTGTCTAAAATGTCTTGGTATGCTGAAGCATTCATACACCCGTGTCCATGGAAGTGATTGGAACACCTGATTCTGATCATTTAGATTGGTGAGCAAATACTTTTGGAAATACAGGCGTAACACATTACATCCTGCACAGCAGTGATTCGAAATACAGAGAGCGTTTAGTTTTATTATAACTGTAGTGCAGATAATTTTTGACTGAAGGGCCTTCAGATTCTCATGGCCATGAAAATAAATGAAATGTGAAAAAATGAGCAAATAATTAGAAAAGTGGAAACAAATGAAAAAAAAAAACAATTAATACCATAGCAAAGTGTATCCATAAAAACCTAAAGATGCTAATTATTCATGCTAACACTCGTAACTCAAATGGCCGTTAAAATGATTAACCGAATTGATTCCCGAAGCCGAAGACCGGCAAAGACGGCTCGAAGTGATAAGAAGGGGGGAAATAAGGAAATAAATTAATCAAAATGGCAAACGCTAACGGCTAGTCACTGACCCCTTCTTCCTCCCATTACACTTCCATTACCCACAATCCCCCGCACCGCCTCTTCTTCGGCTCCCTAATTAAAGATCACACCTTCCAGAGACCAGAGACGAGCCGTTCATTAGATTTATTAAGATGAGAGTGATATCTTCATCCATCATGCTAATAACAGCTAATCTGAAACCGTTCTTCACAAGATGGAGGTGATTAGCTGTAGCGTGGATCCCTCGGGTTCCGAGACGAGGTCGTGATTAAAAATCATCAGAGGCGTTGTGTCACTTGTGTCTTGAACCGTGGAAGAGAGCACATGTTTATGCTTTATGACATGTTACTTTCGCATGCATAATCATGTTAAAGAGCTATCAAAGGGTCCTTGGATCATATCCGGGCGCCGTCTTACTTGTAACTGCACAGATCACAGATATTTTGCAGCAGATATTGCTTGAAAAGGTCAAGGTTTGGGACCAGAGGAAAGTCACCATTCATTATGCAACCAAAAGACTCAAGAGCAAGACACTAAGCCGCCCAATCGGCACCCCCCCCCGGGTGCCACAATAGCGGCTGGCCATTTCATTCCTTCATTCATTCATTCATTCATTCATTCATTTATTCATTCTTATTTATTT
>JAOUQT010000023.1:9361990-9375029 GCA_025769995.1 Xyliphius kryptos
AAATTTTTTCTTTACATGATACATATTCTTAGTTTAAACATCTGATACATCTTCTGTGTTCTATTCTGAATAAAATATGAAATTTGAAACTTCCACATTATTGCATTCCACATTTATTTACAATGTGTACTCTGTCCCAACTTTTTTGGAATCAGATTTGTAATTGCAACAGTTAGAAGAACTGTGTCAGATTTTCCAAGACACAAAAAATAATAAATAGTTAATTAATGTCCAGTACTGTGCAAACATTCAGTAGCCAATAAAAAGCCTTTGAAATAATCAATGTATCTACAGAAGCAAAACACTGTATAAGTTCAGAACTCTCATGTCATATACCTTCATCACTTAGTGATGATTGGTTGCATAGATGTGCGTCGTAGGAAGGGCAAGCTGGCTGAGCTTTCTAACCTTATGTCAGCTATAAAGGCAATTCAGAGACATCAATTAGCCTACAAGTTTTTTGGCTTGGGAGGGAACCAGAGCACCTGGAGGAAACCCACAGGAGAACATGCAAACTTTACAAAAAAAGATACCCACCTGGGAATCAAGGAACGTCTGTTGTGAGGCGGCAGAGCTACCAGTAAGCAGTATTATTCATACTAATTATATACATTTAAATTGTGCCACCAACAAATCCAGAGAGAATGGAGTCATGGAGACAATGTGGAAGATTTTGGAACAGCACTTATGTCTGTGATATGACAAGCCAGTGTATTTCTATTGCCGGTCCCAAGCCCAGGTAAATGGTGAGGGTTATGTTAGGAAGGGCATCTGGCATAAAACATTCCCTCTATGTTGGCGAAAAAACATTTACTCTCTGTGGCGACCCCTGATAAAGATGATGACTTATGTTTGTGATATAGCATTTTTACTGTAAATAAACTTAACAATATTTGATGAGATTTAATCTTAAACTGTTTTAAAAGAACATTACCAGGGAAAGTTTTATTGAATGTTGTTGCAAATCTGCCGCCGTTCTTCACGAGACATTGAAAGCTCATAATTGCCTCTTTTTTGCTGCAAAATACAGAAGCATTCTTCGGGATTTTTACATGAATATTTTGGGCTTAAGGCTTTTGCACAAGACAGAACATTATATAAACATGTGCTTTGTCATGAACAGTAGCAGAAATGCTTATTGAATTCTTGCATAGTAAAGTGTTCCTGGCAAAACTTGTTTAATTTTCCTCATTCAACCCGTGGTTCGAAGATTCAAGGCTTTCTGAGAATGAGGTTTTGTTTCTCTGCTGGTTACGAAGGTTTTTGTTTATGTTTGGAAATGATCAGTGATTCCCAGTTTTATCGACACTTATCCCAGTCCTAGCGGTTTTGAATAAAATTCATGTTCCATGGTGACAACTCACCTGTAGGGTACGTTCTGAAGATAGATTCGATGATGTCTGAGGTCAGGTTGTATCTCAGCCCATTACAGCCATCGGACTGTGGTCTAATGTCTGCCTATAATCACAGCAAAATGGCATCAGAGGAGATTCCCAGACTGTAAATAACAATGGTTTGTATGAATTTTGTACCAAAACTATAGAATATAGCCAACAGGGTCTTGCCTGAGCTTACCAGGAATGCAGCAGATATCCCCACGTCCTGCTTGTTATCACTGAATATGGAGTGATCTATTGAATTCAGTTTCAGCCGATTGGCCCAAAATTCTTCTGCACTGATAACCTGACTCACTACCAGGTCTTTATAGAGCTGAAACAGTACTGGGTCCTCCTGCAACATCCTGAAGAAAAAAATAAGCAGGATGAATTGCGCTGGGACACTTTTTCCCTACTACCGTCTAGAAAAAATGCAGCTTTTGTTGATGCATATTAACTTTGTTTCATAGCAGTTTTTGCAGCACAAGCAGCACACACCAGATACAGAAATCAGATTACCATATTTATTCCGCCGACAGGTAATATATAATATAATCAATTCTAAATAGTTTTACTCGGCAAGAAAATGATTGAGTCTGTGTCTTTGTTGTTGTGTTTTTTCCCCTCCATGTTTGAAACATGTGAGAAAATTTGGAAAATTAGATCAAATTTATGCAGAAATATAAAAATTTCTAAAGGGGCACAACCTTTCAAACACCAATGCATAGTATAAAACTATTTAGAAAGCAAATACAATTCTACTTGCCTGTTTTTCTCCTCTAGCTCCTTGTTAGCTTTCTTCTTAAATTTGGGCAGGAGCTGCTGCAGCAGGTCTTTTGCAGCATCCCGGTCCTTTAAGGCTGTGCTTTCATTAGCAAAGTGGAAGGTGGTGCTCTCTCCGGTGTGCAAGACCAACTGCAGCTGGATCTTTGACTTACCATCTGGACTGATCTTCTGACCTGTGAATTAAAGGCAAAAGGGTTTGTCCATATAAAGCACCAACCCAATACCTGAAGGAGGTTAAAGTGCAAATTAGATGTCAGCTTTACGTGGATGTTGTACTCACAGCGTATGTCTGCGTACGGGTGGCTGACCGTGAAGCGATCCTTTCCTTCTGGGCCCCAGGCAATGCGCTCGGTCATTAGGTACAGTGTTCCATCCTGTTTTCTTTGCCGGACCTTCTTCACCACCAGCAGCACCTCCTCCGACAGGGCTGCCATGACTTCGCTTAACAAAAAAAAAAAATCATATTTATGCCATCAGCATGCTGAGTTGCAGTGTCAAAGATTTCGGGTTTTAATTGAAAACAGTCTGAGATTTTCTTTTAGAGCAAATAATTACAAATTAACATATTAAAAAGAAAGAAAAAGAGTATGAAAACAAGAAAACAAGAGAGAGTGCGAGCGAGTGAGTAAGTAAGTGAATGAGTGAATGAGTGAGTGAATGAGTGATTGAGTCCTGCAAACATAAGACTCAGACACAAAATGGAAAGTGAAAGTGATCCATTTTTGCCACTATTCTTGCACACAGCAGAATTTGTCCTCCGCATTTATCCCATACGTGCAGTGAAACACACATATACACACACACTGGTGACATGAGCACACGTGCCCAGAGCGGTGAGCAGCCCTGCACAGCGCCCGGGGAGCAACTCGGGGTTAGGTGCCTTGCCCAAGGGCACTTCAGCCGTGACTTGGCGTTACTAGGAATCGAACTGGGGACCTTCCGGTCGCAAGGCTGGTTCCTTAACCACAAGCCTACAACTTTGTACAAATGTCTCTACTGCATCACAAGACTAAAAACAACACATCACATTTCCTCAACATTAAAACACCAATACACATTAAAACAAAATAAAAAATCATGAACAATATGTTGTTTGTGTTAATTATGAAGAAATGAAATTAAAGCCACAATGCTTGAAGGTGCAGATGTTAATATTTACAGCGAGGAGGAGGCGGAGCCTGACCTTCACTAGTACAGCTGTTGCTTTCATGTGTTTCTTAAATGTGCACCTTTAAAATAAAACAGATGAACAAATGTTCGTATTCAATATACAGACAAACATCCAGGAAGCAGACATTATCACAGTACCCACCACACACACACACACCTCTCTTTGAATTCCTTTATATTGGCGATTAATATATCAGTAATATTTCTAGAGAGAGCACGACACAGACCATGAGGCTAAGCAAACTATCAGGAAGCATAAGTAGGCATAAGAGAAGAGGAGCGCGGAAACCTGCGCCACCACAAACTGCATGTACATTTGTGTATTTCTGCATAAATATCCTAGGACATCATCACAACCACACAAGTCCCAAGAGTACAGAAAGAGAACGAAGTTAAACAACTAAGACATAAATATAGTTAATTTGATGGTGAAATTAGAATCTGGTGGATGACAATCAGGAGTGAGTGGACATCCTATTTTACTTAAAGAACTGGCAATGAGTTGCTGATTCTCATCAGGTTGGACAACATTACAAAACCATCTCTAAAGCTTATGGACTACTTCAATCCACAGTCGGACCGATTGTGTACAAATGGAGGAAATTCATGACCATTGTAAGGCTCCCTAGGATTGGTCGACCTAAAAGACCAAGGCGTGTAATTGTGCAGTTTTTTTAAAGATCACATGGACAATCCAGATCCTGAAAGCAAAGGTTCACATACTTTTGGCACTCACAAATATGTAATATAGGATTAATTTTCATCAATAGATAAATGGCAAAATATAAAATTGGGTTCTCTTTATCCACACTAAATTTCCAAAAGTATTCGCTCACCTGCCTCGACTCACATCTGAGCTAATCCATAGGGTTCAATATGACGTTGATCCATCCTTTTCTGGGAAGGCTGTCCACAAGGTTTAGGAGTTTGTTTTATTGGAACATTTGACCATTCTTCCAGAAGCGCATTTGTGAGGTCACACACTGATGTTGGAAGAGAAGGCCTGGCTCTCAGTCTCTGCTCTAATTAATCCCAAAGTTGTTCTATCGGGTTAAGGTCTGAATTCTGTAAAGGCCAGTCAAGTTTACAGTTTATACAGTGTTTATGTATGTATGTATGTGTGTGTGTGTGTGTGTGTGTGTGTATATATATATATATATATATACACACTTGTATACATGCATGTATTTGTTGGGTGTGGTCTTCTTATCTTTCATCTGTGCAACGTCTCATGTGTGTAGTGTGCAAATGGGGCTGTAACACACACATAAACACGCGCACACACAAACACACACACATGTAGCTCTGACCATATTTTGATCCATTAATCATATTCTCGTGTTAACGAATGATTGATGAGCTGCATGTATAAAATCAAATGAAGCTAGCACCATCACCACAGAGAAAACCTTTGAATATAAATCCAAAATTGATGATTGCCACCTGCTTGAAAAGCAAACAGGCCTTTGACTGACCCTTGCTGTGTATCGCAGGTGCAAAAAGACTAAATGTGCCGTAAAACTTGTTGCCACTATGAGCTAAAGGATTCTCGACTCTAGTGCTAATTTAAATATCTGGATGAGTAAACATGACCTTGTTCAACCCAGAATTACTCATGTGTCTAATAATGAATGTGCCTTTTTTTGTTATTGTTGTCTGAAAGTGATAAAAGTTTTAAAAATAAAAGTTAGTGGATCTGTTTGGGAAGTGGCAGGTTTATGAAACCACAGTGACTGAGTAAAGATTCTTAACTAATTGTATGTCAGAGTTCCTGTAGCATGTAATTAAACAAAATAAAAATGTAAAATTTTATTTATATAGCACATTTAAATCCAAAGTGCTTCACAATAAACAAAAGAAATTTCCACTCTTTAATTATCCTTTTCAAGAGCTCAAACAGGTTCTCTAACAGTCCTAGGATTCAATTTTACTAGTCTCTGTCCTATACAACAGGACCTTTAAATGATTAACTAAAGGTACATCCAGCATTCTGTGGAGGAATTATTTGGTTCCAATCAGGATTAAGGGCCAAATTATGATCTTTAGCAATCCTAGGATTAAAAACTGTAGTTTACTTGTTTCCAGCTAGGATTAAGGAACATTATTTCTCCAGCGGTCATTGTCCACTATGACAGAATCTAAAAAGGTCAATTCAAGGTTCCTCAAGGCTTCACTGGTGAATTACTTGGTTCCAATCAGGATTCAGGTCCAAAAAATGGTTCTCTAGAAGTCCTGGTCTTTGAACCATAAGTCTCTGGAAACTATGGCACTATGGTCATAAAGGGTTCTGTGGTTTATTATTTGAACAATAGTAATAAATGCCAAACGGTGGCTCTCTATCAGTCCTGTCATTTGAAATTACAAGACTCTAGCCATTGTTCAACTCAAGGTTTCTCAAGAGCTATCCGGGGTATTACGTTCTACCAGGAATATAGACATAGTGTTTCTCTAGTAATTCCAGGGGCCTAATGTTCTAAAGGTGTGTATGCACAAAAACATGGTGTACATCATATTTCATGCTCACAGTAATATGTAGTAAAAGTGATGTGAATATGAAAAAGTGCAAACCCTCAGATCAATTTCATTCCAGGCGTATAAATGTTTTTAATGTGTTTTTGTCAGTTAGCAACACTTAGGAAATGCAGTGGAATTTAAAATATTACGATTTCATGCACCTTCATTACCTTCTGCTTAATCCATGGGGTCGCGGGCCAGCCATAGTAGAAATGTAATAATAATTCTAACAATTTCAAATTTAAATTATAGCTTAGAATTAACTCTTAGATAGTGGAGATCTCCTTTCTTGCGCCCGGTCATGGACATAGAGGGTAATTTGGCAGCTGAAATGCCATTGGCGCTGTCGGGGAAGGACCGGGGGAATGCTTCTGCATTGGCCAGAGGAAGTGTGTTGAATTGTGATGGAATTTAGGGTTCTGTACAATGTTGTGCACAGACATGCTGTGCCATTGTATGAGTTGGTGGAGCTTCCAACGGACCCAGAGCCAGGACTATATAATGCACAGCTTAACCCAGGTGCCATGCAAGCAAGACAGCAAATCAAAGCTACAAAAGAAATGTGAGAGACAGCATTCATTTCAACAAGCTCTTTAATTAAATGGCTGATCCTATGAGCACATCACTGATGTTTGCATGTGACTGCAGCACAGCACGTGTCAGGAACAGTCTGGTCAACGTGGCCTCAGCACTAGTCAAGGGAAAAGAAACACCGGACACGCTGAGGACAAGTAGTGAGGGTAGAGAGGTCTGAGTGGGCAAATACAGACTTGGCAGGCATAGACTGGGTTCTAGTGGGTGTTGTTGTGTTAAAAGAAAATAAAAAATAAATACTGCAATGAAGCAAATCTGTCAGTTTGTTATCAATAATAGGGTGTAAATTGTCATCAGAACTTCAGATATCAGAACATTTATTTTTTATTTCTTCTCTTTCTGCCCCATTGACTGCTTTTCGATGGATTCTGACTTTTTCCATTTATTCTTAATTCTGTATAACAGACAACTAAGTAATATATATTTTTGTTTCTACCTCTAAGAGCAAAAGCTCCAACTCCGTGAAGTTCCTCTTTTTTGCCATTTTCCTATTGAAAGTAGGCTATTACATTCTCTATTTTAATTCTATTTATTATAATAATTTGCATATTATAATTTGTGGGAATGAGGAAGGAGACAGGATGAAGTCTTGTGTTTGTGCGCTCAGTTTAACATTGATTGTGATGTCCAAAGAAAACTTGTAGGAATTTCACGCAAGTCTTATTACATGTGTTTAAAGTGTCCAATTGTTTGCTGGCCCTTGACAAGATCAAGTGATATTGTTTAATAGAATATTTAACCAAAAAGTACTCAAGCGTCTACTAATAGATGTGTCGTTATGTTTTTACTTTTAATTCATAAAAGTAGAACCTAAAGAAAAAAACATTGGGTTTTCCTCATGATGGCAAGAACCAACATATGCCGTTTACTTAAAAAATAATTACCCGGTTCACATGTTTCTTTCAGTTTTCAGGTTTCAAACTCTTATTTTAATACGTCATAGTGTTTAAGGATTTCTTTGTGAACTTGTATTGCAAAGTCCCCAAAGTCATGCAACCTTAACAATTTTTCATCAATTGATACCATTTGAACATCAAAATGATCAGCTAGGGGTCCTCTCACTCTTCAATCTTTTCATTTAAGTCAATTTAACTCTACATGCTACATTTAAAAAGCAAAAAAAAGAAAGCAACGCTACATTTGCACGTAGTATACTCTAATATATACTGTACATACAAACCGTACTGATGCCTTTATTATATGATGTACAAATTTTCCCAAAATGCCACATTTTTTTAAATCTAATTATAAATTATAGCTATGTATTTTCTCTCATTATGCAGATGCAGATTATAATGGATGTGTAAATGCTTTGAAAATGATTCTTAATGGTATTTCTGTTTAACGCAATAACATTAGAATAAGAAAAGCTTTGCGATTAATCATTTACTGTTATTTTCTTTTAAGTTTCTGCATTTCAGTTCCTGCATTTTGACTGACAGGATTCCAGCATGTCGAATGTTCTTAGCTGTTTCATCTGCCATCTTCATTTATTTAATAGTTTCTTCACTATTATTTTCCCCATACATTTCTCCCTATTATAAAAAAAATATATAAAAATGTAAACAACGTCCCGTGTGAATTATTAAGTGTGATATGACATGAATTGAGACAGATTATTGGTAAAAAACTTGCGTCATGCAGGTCTGGGCTCTACCTGGACCACCTGATGCTTTGCCAAGACCAGAGGTTGTGAATAAGTTATAGCGCTCTCTTTGCTTTGGCTTTAATCGTATTAAATATTCAAATATTCAGCAGATGTTCTGGTGTAATTGTAAGGAGGTGAGGTGGGGAGGGTAGGAAGGGAGTAAAAATATACAAAAATACAAAAAAACATGCATGAATAGAAACGTGGCCAGACTGGGAACATACACATACACACATAGATACACATGTTGGTAATTTTTTTGTTAAAAAAACTAAACTTTCATTGCGGGCTCAGCAGAATGTCCTAACAAGTTTAAAATCGTGAAATATTACTATCCTTGTGGGGACATACAGTACTTGTAAGGATCTCTAATTTGCCAATACAGCTAATTAATGCTAACTCTGAGCTCAAACCCAGTAATGAAAAGGAACATTTTAGCTCTTTTTTATTTTCTTCTAAACATACAAGAGGCCCTTACATGTTCAACAATATCAGCTGGTCCTCACAAAGATATAAAATCATGTACAGAAACACACATGGCCCCGGGAGGGATAAAGATAGATGTGCATTAGTGAAATCAACATCAGAACACACAATTGTTCACACACCAACAGACAATGCAGGTTTGTTGAGAAGAATCTACTTATTGCATCCTTAATTAAAGACCAGGAAATGTTAAGGAATAGCAATAATTATGCACCACAATACCCTGCAAAAATAAATATATAACTAAGCTAATATTACTCCAGGACTCATAATGTTTTTTTGGAAACAATCCGGCTGCGCTGTCCAAAATAATTATATTGCCAGCATTTTGGCATCCGGGCTCTTATTGCAGAAATGGTATCTACGATGAGAAATGAAGCAATTAGCGAGGTTCACGTGCGTTATTTAGTCCTCATTAGCTTGCCGTGATATCGGCGGCTGTCTGGACCAATGGAAAGCCCCGGCCATGCCCAGGCAATTAGTAAAATTAGTGGCACAGGATTTGGCGAGGGTACCAGGCCACATGGCCCGAGAGATACCAGCCTACTGTCGGCAGCACCATTTGTAACTTCAGCCACAGAATAATGAGCTTGAAAAATGGTGGCGTGTTTATCGAATCAAACCCCTTTCGCTCCTGGAGTGTTCTGTAAGTACAACCAGGTCACCCCGAAGTCTGGCCAAAACTGGTGGATGCTGTGTCCGACGTGTGTGTAATTAGAAAGCTGGGATGTGTTTGTTTTCATTTGTGCATGTTTGTGCTGATAAAGTTTGACTTGCCAAAAGAGGGATGTGGCTCCCATGTTGCAGTTTGCACAAGCTGTTCTGGTGTTTGGGCTCAAAAGATGTCCCTGTTGATTTTTACTCCATTCTCACATTCATATTCTTTACATCTGCACATAAACATGTCCTCCTATGATGTCTAGTCTACACATACAGTATATGTACATAGAGGATATCTTTAAATTATAATATGAAATCATATCTTAGAAGCAAAACATGAAGCACAGGCTCATATGAGTTTTATTTTAATATTTGCCATAAATATTTCCTGTCCTGTAAATATACTTAGCTGACATTTTTTTATCGCAATATTTAACTTAAAACAAATATCAAGTTTTTAAAAATCTCATTATTATTTTAAACTCTTTATATATTTTATTACATTTATATCCACTTGTATGGGTATTGGTTATTTTTTTCACATGATTCTTGATTCATTATTCATTTATTTCCAAGTGAATCATTCATGCATTTACATGATTCATTGCTTCCCACAGGTGATTCTTTTGCATGATTCACTTATTTTCACACATGATCAATACACATGATTCTTTTACCTCCATGTGATTTTACTATAATTCATTTGTTTGTTCACATGATTTGTTTATTTTCTCATGTGATTCCATAACATTATTCATGAATTTCCGCATATTCTTTTGCAAGATTCATTTATGCACAAGATTCATTGCATTAAACATAAAGCTTGATTCTTTAAAATGATTCTTTTTCCTCCATGTGGCTCTTTTGCATGATTCAATAATTTACACACATGATTCGTCAGAGCATTCATTTTCCTCCACGTGATTTATTCACATGATTCATTAATTTCCACATGTGATTTGTTCACATATTTTTTTTCTCTCTTGTAATACCTTTATCTGAATCATGAATTTTCACAGATGATTCTTTTACAAGATTCATTTATTTACACGATTCAGTGCTTTCAAAATGCGATTCTTGTACATGATTCTTTTATTTCCACATGCATACTTTCCGCCACATTATTCTTTTTTTATTTCCCACATTATATTTTCATACATGAATCATTTATTTGCAGCTGCACCTCTGTCAGAGCAGCTGTTATAGAAAACATATCAACCTTCTGTCCAAGGACATTTCGCCGTATTATAAATCTATAAAGCCATGTGCACATGTACTCATCACATGTAATTCACAGGTAATTACAGATAAAGCATTGCTCCATCAAAAATAAAAAAATAAAACGTTTTCCTTTACTTTTACATAAAAAAATGAAACCACCCACATGTTGGTTTGACTGTAAATCATTTGCATATCTATGCATATCTAAGATCCCTCATGTTAAATATACAGTATGAGAGCAATCGCGATTCATACAGTGTCTTTGCAGAGCATTAGGAAGGAGGACATCTGAGCGCCTTCCCTATAATACAAGAGCGAACACACAAGTGTAAACAAAGCAAGCAGGTGTTATGTGCTTTAGAAGAAAATATATAAATATATATATATATATATATATATTCAAAGTTATACCGCTCCAGAATAGAGAGTGGTAATTATACTGTGCTGGATTATGGAGGGAAAAAATGAGGCGTTTTGCATTTTAATTGTGCCAAGTAAGTTCATCGATTTCCTGTTATAATACTTAAGTTCAGCATTAATAATTCATATTGCTGCCAGCATGCCATTTTGTGCACACCTGCGTTATTATTGCTTTTAATGAAGAGAAGAGGGTTGCCGTGTTTCTTTAGCTGTGTCAAAACAGGTGATGGCTGCACGCATGATTATCAAAAACAATCTGTTTCCCCGTCTAAGTTTTATTTATTTTTTTATACGTGAACATCATTTTCATGTTTTTGATTAGCTTGTTATTAACTTCAAGCAGATAACACAGAAACAAATTGTGTTTTTGATAAGAAAACTTCAGCCTATTTATCGCCTGTTTGAGAAAATACCATTCCAGTTTATTTATAAAGCGCTTTTAACGATTGATATTTTCCCAAAGCAGCTGTACAGAAACATTTTCAACGTATGACCCTCAAGAGCAGGTTTCTTGTGCATGCTGATCCAAAGAATTGTTCAGAGGAATCATTCCGGCTCACTCTTTGGATTTGTTAGTTTAGCATGTCGTAGCTCAGTTGCTTGTTGCTGGGATGAATGTATGGTTAGTTACAACAGGAATTACCTCATTACCTCATTGTTCTTTTTAGTATGCTGAGATTTGTTTTAGGGAAAGAAATGCCTGAATCCAAGGACCTTAATACATGCAAAGTGGCCTCGACCACTTCATAATAAAGTTCACCCTTAAGCCTCACACCTGTGAGACAACAAAAGCATTTATGATTATTTTTCTTTCACTCTACCTATTTTTGGGGAAAAAATATCCAGACATATTTGTCCAGCTTCGTCTGCATTAGTGTTTACTCCTTCCCGCTCCCAAACACTTTGTTTACTTTCTCTTTGTGGCTCCCAAGCTCTCAGATTGCATTTCGAAGATGTTGGATCCCAAGAGGAGCTGGGGCTCGACGGCAGGTGTCTGGAGGAGCTCTCCCACACACACACACACACACATGTCTACACACTCACACATACACATACACACACTGCGAGCTCAGTTCATCTCAGCTCCCAGTCGTCATTAATACATCTGTTATCTACAAGGCTTAGCAATGGAATTGCATTCTGATGCACTTGCAGAGTGTTTATGGGACGCCACTTACTGCCAAACTGCAGATTCAGATCTGGTTTAGGCGTATAAGACATTTTTTAAACAATCACAGAACCATCACATGTGAACAATGAACCTAAATAATAATGTCAGTGTATATTCTTAGTAACATTTTAAATGATTCTTCCATTTGGACATATGATACTTTTTACTCATTTTTTCCTGTGCAGTATGGCGACCCAGTGGGCAGCAAGAAGGAACCGGTTCTATCTCTTGGTGCGCCGGTTTCTTCCCGCATTCCAAAGACATGCATGATTGGTTAATTGGTGTCTCTAAAGTGTCCCTTATTGTAAAAAATGTGTGTGACTTTGTGTGTGCCCTACGATGGATTGACGCCGTGTCTAGAGTTGCCAAGTATGTACATGGAATAAGAGGAAGATAATAAATGAATGATTTTTTCCTCATGTGCTTCTTTTTTTTTCTATTTTTGCTTTTTACATGTAGTTCTTATTGTTTTATATTTTACAGCCTCCCGCTAAAATTAATTACATTCCACGTGTAATTTTTTAACTTTTGAATAATTTTTTTTGTTTTATTTTTACATTTGATTGCTTAAATTATTAATTTGTTTAATTCCATATAATACTCTTATTTCCCTTTAATTTTTATGTGCAGTGTATGTTTTATCTCACTTGACTTTCTAACCCGATTAATTTATTTTTCATGTTTGATCAACTTATTCATTATTCTTTCATATGATTCATTTCATTTTGCATGCGATTCTTTGAGGTTATATTTTACTGTATTTCTTGCACACATTTTTAATATGATTCAGTCCTTTGCACTTCTGGTTTTGACTTATTTCATATATCTATATACAGGGGTTGAACAATGAAACTGAAACACCTGGTTTTAGACCACAATAATTTGTTAGTATGGTGTAGGGCGCTTCAATACAGCATCAATTCGTCTTGGGAATGACACATACAAGTCTTGCACAGTGGTCAGAGGGATTTTAAGTCATTCTTCTTGCAGGAT
>JAOUQT010000023.1:9379477-9389711 GCA_025769995.1 Xyliphius kryptos
GTGTGCTGGGTGAGTGGGGTCCTTCATGATGCAGGAGGCCCTTTTCCTGCATCTGGAGGTGTAGATGTCCATGGTGGAGGGGAGACTGACTCCAACAGTCCTCTGTGCAGCCTTTACCACCCTCTGCAGAGCTTTCCTGTCTGCAGCAGAGAAGCTTTTTCGGCCACAAAAGTTTAGGTAAAGTGATTTGGACACAAACTAGTTTATTTTGTAGCACTCTGGGTGCAATCAATGATTATTAACAACTTTCAGTTAAATTAAAATCAATTCAGGAATGGTCAGCATTGTTGAATTTTTGTTTGGAATATTCCTCAAATCCTCTTTAAAACCTGAGAGAATTAACAAGAAGTACCTTCATTACTCTTTATCAGCTTCATTTCCTATTCAAAAAACATAATTTAAATATTCTGCCACTGATTTACTGAAACTAGATCCCTTCCCCCCTCACCAGGAACAATTTGAAAATAACCTTTTTCAGTATGATTTGATCAATCACTCACATCATTATTGTGAACTTCTGTCCCACCTTTCTTTTTTATTGTGTTGTTCAATGTGGTTTCTGCACATTTGCTTATGTACAGCTCTCTTTAGCCACAATATTTAAATTGGCTTTAGGTTTGGGCTTTCACTGAGCTAAATAAACCCCTAGTTGTAGACTTGAGGTTAAGGAAACAGCATTGCGACCTGAAGGGCCCCGGTTCTAGTCCCGGTCTGACCAAGTACCATTACAATTTGGGTGCAGTTTAAGTGTAGAAGACAAGTTCAGTGTGTGGAGTTCGTTGTGTGGAGTAGGCAAAAAAAAAATACTAATTAAACTGTCATGAACCTGAACAATTTATTAATTCATTATCTTCCATTTAATCCTGTACTCGGGTTGCGGTGAGGTTCCCCACCAGATACACCCAGGACAGGGTGCCAATCTATCGCTGAGCACACACACACACTTTAGGAGGCAATTTAGAGCATGATTTTTTTCTTGAATCCATATTTTTAGAATGTGGGTGGAAACCTGAAAACCTGAAGGAAACCCACACAGACCTGGGGAGAACATGGAAACTCCACCCAGATTAATATTGAAAAACATGAACAAGTTAACATGCACAATATGCAAAATAATATCTTGAAATGTCTGAGATTTAGCTTTTGGATTTTTTTGGAATGTCAATTTCTCTCTTTGATTTTAGAGGTTGGTGGGGTGTGTGGGGGTGTCTTGAAAACTGTCAAAACGTGTTATACTTACTGAGGATCACTTAAACAAGAGCATTGGTGTTTGTGTTGCCTTACACCCTGCTTTTGTATTTCTGCTTTAACAACACGGTGTATTTTAACATGCATTGTTATTTAAAGATGTTTATGTGAATTCATTTTTTCATGCCAATTTAGCTTCAGCTTGGGTTTTGGATTTTTCAGCCAAGAAATATGTAAAGCTATTAGAGATGATACATCATTGTAAAATGCACTTTAAATTAATAACTATAAATGAATTAAACTAGTTGGACAATAAATGTATAATTCATTCATGCTAACTGTCAGAGGTGCGATTCCTGAAGCACCTTTGATCATCTCAGGCCATCTGCATCATAGGTGATTACTCTGTTAATTGGTTAATTATTGCTTGTTAATTCACTATTGTCTTGTATATACCCTGAGCTGTGTGTTTCTATAACGTGTGCTTAAAAGCTTTCTCTGAAGGCCTAAAAATAGAATCACAGACTGTTAAATATTAAATAAATTTTGTCCATAAATACTTATTAAATATTTCCAAATGGTCTTCCTTTGGTTGCACTGCTTCTAGACATGCATTTCATTTTTAGACCATTTAGCAAATCACATATCAGCATCATTGGTTTATAGGGTTTTATTTATTTATTTTTTTCAGAATTAATTTGGCTTGCCCCTTAAATAAGTGTAGAGTAACTTCATTTGTGTCAACCAATCAGATTTTGAGTTATATCCATTTCTGCGCTTTTTATTAGTTTGACAATGTTTAATGCAATGTCAGCGTATTTATGAGGACGAAAGGACCAGAGACAGGATTTCACAGGCTTGTATGTGAAGGTTTTATTCATTTATTTATTCATTATCTTCCACTTAATCCTCTATGAGTGTCACGGGGGGTTTCTTTATGCCCATCCAGGGGAGAACGTTTTGGGCTCTGGGCAAATACACTCAAGGGCAGAGTGCCAATGCTAAAGGCTTTATTTACACATTATTTAAAATTAATTTAAACACAGTTATTGGTTGATGATATCTGCCTGTTGCTCGCATTTCTGCAGGTGTCTTGCCCACAACACTCCTTTTCTTGGGGTCACGGTGCTATTGTCAAAAACAACTTATCTCGTTGCAATGCAGTGGCTTTTTATACTGCATTTCTGCATAATAAGATGCTTTCACAGTCATCATGTAGTTATTGACAGGTTGATTAATTCATTACTAAAGGCCTAGGTGTAAAATGCACGGCCGCCACTGCTTCTAAACTATTTTAACCTGCCTTACCTGTTGATTCCAATCTGATCATCAATTAATTTGTGTCCTTCTTGCTTGTGCACGTGTGTTTTTTTATAGTGTTAAAAAACCCTACATTTTATTATTTTTAGATTAATTCAGGCAGGATCATAATAATAGGCATAAATGAGGGTGGTCAATGTAAAACATTTTTTTTATACTTTTGTCAATTAAAACATGGCCAAGAGAATAAAACCATAGATTCTTATATTTATTATCTACATATATTTTCCAAAGATTGTATTTGTATATTTAATATCTTACCAAATCATACAGCAGTACGATGAAAAACAACCAACCTTACAATAAATGCATGACATTTTCTTTTTTTTTTTTTTATAAATATGAAGGTGAATGGCCTTTTTTTAGGCATTCATAGTAACAGGAGTCTAATTATTTCCATCTCTTACCACTGCTGCTTGTCTGAAAGTATATATAGTTTTGTTATTTCCTTTTTGTCTCTTTATATTCTCAAGACAGAATATATTTTTGTTCCAAACAGATTGCCCAAAATTCTGGCTGATGAAGCCTCATTAGCCTCACTCTGCTATCAGATGAATAAAGCCTGGCCTTTTGTGATGAGCACTTTATTTCGCTGTGGTCCGGCTGATCCAAACCCCACCTCCTGCTGGGTGGCAAAGTATTGGAAGATGCATTCAGTATGTAGGTACTAGCTTTGGGGAATCAAATGCAGCACAGCAAGGATTGGTAACATATGGCCTCGTTATTATGACTGCCTGCTGAATCTGCTTCGTGGGGAACAGGCTATGATGGCAGCATGGCTTAGGGGAACTTTATGGCCTCACTGTGTTAGTTCTAAGTATGGGGATTTTTTCAGAGTGAGTATGTAATTAAAAATATACATGTTTAGAATTTTCTGTTAAAAAATACAAATAATCTATATCTATGAAATACAATATAAATATAAATACACTGGTTAAAAAGCATTGCATTTGAGTAACACAGCAGTTGGAAATCTCCTCTATTCTTACATAGTCCAAAAACACAAAACGATGTTTGGCATCGTTTTGTGTTTTTGGACTATGTAAGAATAGAGGAGATCAGGATCAGGAGGTGTATACATTGTGTAATGAAAGACTCGGTTTTTTTTTTTTTTTTTTGGTTTTTTTTTTTCCGCCTCCTTCCTCCAGTGAGTGAGGTTCTGCGTGGAAATCCGTCTCACTCGCTCAAAGTTTTGCCAAGTTTATAATACTTAATGCCACATCTGCTTTGTGTCTTTTATAGCGCCTGTAAAACGTCATTAAATTATTACCACCAGCTGGCCCCCGCCGCACAATAACCTCGCTTATCTCTTATCCGCTGACAATGCGTGTGATTTATAGAGCCTATTAGAATAAATGATTTTATACATATGTATATAGAAATAAACAAGCGGGAAAATGTGTTCATTTCCATAATTCATGAGCGCCGCGCCTTCGCCTGTGCCGCTTCTGTCAGATGTTTTCGGATGTTTTTGCTAAGCAAAAGTTAGCGCAGGCACTTGTTAAACGGCTTTTGCTCTAAATTAAGGGGATGTTTGGCAGGATGCGTGCATCACTTCACTTAATCCTTAATTCCACGCCGTTAATGTGAGCAACCGAGCGGCTGGTGTTTAGGAGTCGGCGGAAAAATGGCGCTTGGCGACGCTTCCTCGAGGAGAAGTTCACTCCGTCACTCCGCCGTCATCGTCTCCGTCTCGGATAAACCTCCTCATGACTTTCTTTGCAAACTTTTTTTTGTTGTTCCTTTACAATTTTCTGAGGTGTGTGTGTGTGGGTTTTTTTTTCAGTGGTGCAGTAGAATTGCAGCACCACCTATCGTCACAGTGCAGCTACTGACGCACCACCACTCCACTGCGCTCCCTCTGCAGACCTGCCGCACACAGCACACCCCCCACTGAAGGGCCTGGGGTAATAACATAACACCTCAAATATATACTGTACATTATATAGATTTCATGTTAGTTATTTAAATCACAAAAAAGAGACAGAGAAAAAAATAAAAATAAGAGAAAGACAAAAGAAAAGAGACAGTGAGACAAACGACAGACGGATCAATAATATAGATCAGGTTACAGATCAGCTTTAGGATCCATATGTTTAACTGTTTAAACTTTAGAATCAATCACAAAACATGGTAAAGTTATTTATTCCACGGTAATCTGCAGTAAGAGTTCAGATTCATTATTCTGACAATAATGTTTATTAGGAAAGAAAAACTTTTTTTTTTTTTTTAATAGTTCTTACTTTCCATTTATTTTTAGTTTTTTACTTAAAAAATAAGTAAAGGGGGGGGGGCATAATGTCCAGGTCAGTCACAGAGCTGTATGCTATATAATCCGTCCATCCATTACCTTCCACTTATTCCTCTTTGAGGGTTGCGGGAGGTGGGGGGGGGGTGGTTCCCATGCCCATCCAGGGAACAACATCTCGGGCGCTGGGCAGATACACCCAGGTCAGCGTGCCAATTCATCACTGGGCAAACACTCACTCACTTACTCACACACACACTACACAGGGCAATTTAGAGCCTTCAATTTACCCTGAATCCATGTTTTTGGATTGTGGGAGAAAACCAGAGAACCCGGAGGAAACCCACGCAGACACGGGGAGGACATGAAAACTCCACCCAGATCAGGATTCGAACCGGGAATCCCCAGCACGGAGAGGATCAGCTGATATAGTGTGTGTCATTTATCAACTGTACAAACAACTGAACTGTGTGTATTTGTATCTAATTTATTGATGTATTAATCGATTGATTTATCAATAGCGACGTTGTGAGATGGTTTAATCCACACTTTCCCTTTGAGCCTATAGTTTCTGCACCGTAACCATAAACTACGGTCGCAAAAACAACATTTCAAAAGCTTTAGAAACGATGTAAATATAAACCTTTGATAAATGGGATAAAAATAATTAGTTACTGAATATAATCTTTATTATTTTAGTCGAAAACAAAGAGTATGGTTTTATGGGAAGTGTGGGAAGAAACCGAAGAACTTGGAGGAAACCCACACAGACAAGGGGAGAACATGGAAACTCCACCCAGATCTGAGAGGAGAACATGCTAACAACTAAGCCACCATGAAGAGTTACATGAATCTTAAATTAACAGATACATTGTATTTCTGTTTGAAGTTCAGAATTTAGAGTTTTTGGTTCCATTAGAACCGGTGAAGAAAACAAGAACCGAACATTGTATTCTGGACAACTGCACTGTTTTTATAGGAACAGTTTGGGGAAGGTCCTCTTCAGCTCCAGCATGACTGAGCCTCAGTGCACAAAGGAAGGTCCAAAAAGACCCGGTGGGACCCACACAGAGTCCTGACCTCAATCCCATCCAGCACTTTTGGGATGACCGTGAACGGAGACTGTGATTCGGGTCCTGTGGTCCAACATCGGTGTCTGACCTCACAATGCTCTCAACTCCCACAGACTGGCTGCAGAACGTTGGATGTAAAACCCTCGATCGTTCTGCAGACAGTTATTCCATTTCAATTTAATTCTTTTCTGAGGGTCATCATTAAATCTACATTTTAAATCTACGTTTTAATTCCAACCTCTGGGATTAATATTTCCTGAGTTTGTTTTCCAGGTTTGTGTGACATCACGGCGATCATCATCATCCTCCTCCTGTTTGTTTACGTGACGGGAGAGGCTCTGAGGCCTAGCGCCGTGATTTCCCCCGTTACCCGCCAGCACACCTGGGCTCGGCGGCATTAAGCCATCAGGAGCGCTGACGCAGGCCGCCGCGTGCAAATTGGCGTAAAGATCGCCGAGCGTGTGCGCCGTGGGGCCGCTGGCGGGTTTCCCCTCGGCGGGACTTATTAATGACAGGCAGAGCATTAGTGGGTAATGGGCACTGCTCTCCATCGCTTACGCTCAGCGACTTGAGTGACTGAAGCTAATTTTGTGGAGTGCCGGGTCCCGGGGGACGGATCGGGACGTGGCAGGTTGTGTGTGTGTGTGTGTGTGTGTGTGTGTGTGTTATTTCGTTCCCCTCGGTAACGCTGGGTATAAAATATCTTTATGACTGAGCTTCATCCAACACGGAAACAAAACCGCTGAGTGTTATCCAATTATGCCGCGCGGCCCTCGCCTGGAACATAAACAAGCCTGGTGCCGGGGTGAGCACCCCCCCCAGTGAGATGCTGTGGACTTTGCATGTTCTCCCCGTGTCTGTGTGGACTCCCTCTCGCAGTCTCTGGTGATCTGTAATGTCCTGTGAGTTAGCGGGTCTGTCCGTGTGACCGCCCTGCTTTGGAGCTACAACCCAGCGGTGGAGTGGTGACCTCACCAATCAGAGTCACGCCCACCGGAGCAACCTCAACCTCGATCAGCATCGGAATTCAAACTGAGCTTCAGAGCCAGGTTCCATCAGTCTCAACAGTGAGGGCTATGGGTCTTGGGTGAAACTCAGGTTTCAACCTCCATCCGCCGACCTGATGGACCCTACACCCTGATCACCGAGTGACCACTCACAAAAGTCTGGTACGTATTGTTTACTGTTTTATTATTAAATATGATAAACTCTACACACACACACATAATGTTTATTTCTTGTAATCATGAATTGGAGTCTCGTGGCGGTCCTTCATCGTCGCTGGAGAACGTTCTGGACCTGCTATATATTACAGGTATCCCAACATGGTTGGGGTCAGAACATAGGGTCCATACAGCGCCCCCTGGAGCAGTGAAGGTTAAGGGTCTTGCTCCAGGACCCACATTGGTAACTTCAGTGGACCTGGGATTTGAACCCACAACTCTCTGATTAAAAGTCCAACATCCTGAGCACTGACCACTCCCACATAAACTTTAGTTTGGGATCTAGCATCATCCGTACCACACTGACGACCTGCTGTACATTGTCTCTTCCATAGGACCACATGATGGCTGGTTGGGGTGAACCAAGGCTCTGGAGTTCTGCATGTCCTCCCTGTGCCTGCGATAGGTTTCCTCCTGGTTCCACTCCCATCGGACAAATTGAAAGGTATGTTGGAGACGCTGCTCCGGCGTTATGACCTGATGAGAAACTTCTAACTTCTATCTCTTATTCGTTCAGGCCTCACTGTATTTGTATCTAATGTATTTATTGATTGATTGTGACAACTTAACGTTGTGAGATCGCTAAATCCACTCTTTCCCTTTGATCCTATAGTTTCTGCACCGTAACCATAAACAAGGGTGGAAAAAAAAAACATTTAAAAATAAAAGCTTAAGGACGATGTAAGTAAAATCCACTGTTGGGTCTCTCATCTGTAGATTACTGATTGGGCCCCGAATCGGCCCCTAAAAGACCAACCGAATGCAGATGAGGTTCATCACAAAGATATTAATAACACGAAAATAAAAAATCAGCACAAATAACAAAGCAACCATCAAACAAAACTGCCTTCAGACAGAAGCTGCAGTTAAAACGGAACCCTGTACATAAAGATTGTGACATCCCCATCCCCATATCCCCTTTACGGTTGGCTTCACTGGTATATAACTTCAGATAATGAGCCCAAATCAGTACGGAAGCTCCGCCGCTGATGCTGCAGCAGGTTTATGGGCTACACCTGCAAAAACAAAAAAAACGCGAGATTTATCCTTTTTGAGCGGATTTGGAACAGAAAGTCTGTTTCCCCCTCACACAATAAAACAGGCCCAACTTGTTCGGCGCCGCGTGACTGCCGCATTTGAATATGAAACGGTGAACGATTGCCGTCTCAGACACCTTGTACTCGGTGCAAACAATGGCGCCCGGTTCCGGCGGAGCATTTAAAGCGGGCCTTTGTCGTTGTTTGTAACTGTGTTGCCTTTGTCCTCGGCTTTTGTTTTCCACGCCAGAGGAGGGGATGAAATATTTTTAAACAGTAATTACCTGGCCAGGATCCGACCGTCAGGGATTAATGGAGGAGCAGAGCGGCGCGCGGCGCTTCCAGAGCGGCTGCTGGGAGGAACGGCGGCGCAGCAGAATGAGCCGAAGCAGCAGATTTCTGACGTCGTGCTTTTTTTCTTCGGTCCGTCACAAACAGGACGGATCTGGAGCGGGACACATCTACACTGGAGGTACCTCTCACTCTCTCACTCTCTCTATCAAGGAGTCTCGCCCTTCTTTCTATAACGATGGGACATGGGGTCAGTCCGCACGCCCGCCTGTTTATCCAGAGCGGCTGATGGTTGAGGTCAGAGCTCGGAGTTCGACAATAAAATCAGTGCGATGATTGTCTGAACATTTTGAATCAGTGGGCTGCAGGTGAGCGTCCGCGTCCGCGTCCTCCTGAGAACGTTAAAACCAGACTGTCGCTTCTCGGCGGCTCGTCATTAATTGGAGGTGGTTTATAATCACAGCTGATTTACACAAGGATATAAAAATTATACCTACCATAAAGCACCTCCCCCCCACACACACACACCCCACCAGGCTAATTAAACCAGCTCCGTAAATTATAAATAACATCCAAATGTAAATAAAAAGATCTCTGCATCTCGGTTCCATCAGTTCCTCTGATCATACTGATGGAGTTTGTAGTTTTTTTGCAGTTCCTTTTCGTAGTCCATGTCTTATTAGGGTGGTGGATCACACCAACACACCACCGCATGATCCACCACCGCTGTTCAGAGAAATCAAAGTTTATTAATTGCATCAATGTGAACCGAGAAACAGTCCCGTTGGGGCTCCCCATGCCCATCCAGGGGAGAACGTCTCGGGCGCTGGGCAGATACATCCAGAAAAGGGCGCCAATCCATTACTGGGCACACACTCACACACACACACACACACACACACACACACACACACTCACACAAACACACACTATAAAGGGCAATTTAGAGCATTCAATTTACCTGGAATCCATGTGGGAGGAAACTGGAGAACCTGGAGAAAACCCATGCGGACACAGGGAGGACATGGAAACTCCACTCAGACTGGGATTCAAACCGGGAATGCTGAGAGGAGAACGTGCCAACCACTAAGCCACCATGCCACCCAAAACAAAATGAAAAAAAAAAAAACTATATTATTCATTTTATATATTTTACCGTCTGATTGAAGCTTTTGCTGAAATCCTAAACATCAATCACCTGAAATAAGATTTTTACGGTTTTAAATCTTTTAAAGTGAAACTGATCTGACTCCGCCTCCGATTCACTGATTTAATTTGAATAATTGAGTAAAATCCACAGTAATCAGCTGCACCTCCTGATTGAGTTCATTATATCAGATATTTATTGAGGTGGATGATGATGAGTAGGACGTCGGGGGGGGGGGGGGATGGTGGTAACGCCGTGAAGACGAGCAGCGCTTTGTATTTTTGACCTCGTTCTGATTTTCGTCTGTCAGGAGAGGAGAGAACGAGCTGGTTTTCCGGCGCGGCATTAATAACATCTGTTCGCTCAACATCAGGAGCTGTCACTCACAGCTTCAGCCTCACATCTGACAGACGTATCGCCGTGGCGACGTCCTTCGTGATTACAGGATTCATTATCCTGCACTGAGTTTACTGCACGCCCAGCGCTGACTGTCCATTCAGCAACCTGTACGTTTAAACGCTCACCTTCGAACCAACTTCATTAATGTTTCAGGTTCATGATCTAGATCCTCAGGTTCATGATCTAGTTCCTCAGGTTCATGATCTAGTTCCTCAGTTTCATGATCTGTTCCCTCAGGTTCATGATCTAGTTCCTCAGGTTCATGATCTAGTTCCTCAGTTTCATGATCTGTTCCCTCAGGTTCATGA
>JAOUQT010000023.1:9445025-9456191 GCA_025769995.1 Xyliphius kryptos
TGGATTTCTTTTTGCTACCAAACAGCAACAACAAGATCTTTGGACCCGCAGTCAGCACTGCGTTAAAAACAAGCATGAATCTGTAGTGAAAATAACTGCAAGGGCTCAGGAAAATTTCCAGGAACCATTGCCCATGAAAACAGCTCACTGTTCAAACCGCAAATGCTAGTTTATGCTGAATCATGCAAAGAATTTCAACATGAACCAGAAACGCTACAGTCTTCTCTGGACAAGAACTTGTTTATAATGCTCACGCCATGCCATATGCTGTCATGATAAAGCAAAATATTGCGACAAATTAGACCCAGGACTAGAACTAAAGGAAAAGTGGATGGAATATAATGAAATGTTTCACTTCTATTTTGAATATACACTGAGCAGCCAGTACAGCTAGCTAGTAAAGCTAGCTAGCCCCCTTTTGCCTTTATGACTGCATTAATTCTTCAAGACATACTTTCAACAGATTCCGCATTCTTTGGTTGTAACAAGTGCTTATTTGAGTTACTGTTGCCTTTCTATGATCTCGAATCAGTTTGTTCTGTCTCTCATTTCAACAAGATCCAGCCACACACTGGATATTACCTCTTTTTTTCTACCATTCTTTGTAAACCTTAGAGATGGTTTCGAATGTAGATCATCAGTTACTGAAATACTTAGCCCAGCCCATCTGTCACCAACAACCAGGGCAAATTGAAAGTCATTTAAATAAATGTCTTCCCCATTCTGATGCTTGGTTTACACTTCAGCAAGTTGTCTTGACCAACTCTACATGCATGAATACATTGAATTGCAGCCAAGTGATTGTCTGATTAGATATTTGTCTTAACATGCAATTAAACAGGTGTACTTATTAAAGTGGCTGGTGCATGTAATATGGGTTGATGAGATTTGCAGATATTTTTAAATATTTAATATACAAACCATTTTGGAATTAAAAATAATACAATGGTTATCTTCCCTTTGGAAATGCCCTTAAGTAATCTGCAGAACAATCAGACTCCTATCAGCTGCTGTTAAAAATATCAGACGCTAGGGGGCAGTGTTGTATCAAGCTTTCATACATGTACTTCCTGGAATCTGGGTTATTTTCCTAAAGCAATCCAACTTCATTTATTCCTATTTAAAAAGGTGTCCTAGTAAACTTCAATAATCCAGTCTGGAGTTCACCAAAGTACAAAGTTGAGTAACATCTGCACTCTGACTGTAGAACTGTCTAGAATGTAATATTAATCACTTTACGACATTATCTCCCTGTACATGTTCCATACAAGTTATACATCTCTCAACAAACTTTTCTATTCCTTCTGAAGACTCCTTCCAAACACAATAAATACATCTCCAGACTCTAAATGCAAGTTAACCCATGCACGCTGCAGCATCTCCACCTGTTTGACTCATTTGTTCAATACTTGCATCACAGATGTGCAATCTTCAGATGGATTAGGGCACTTTATCAGTGCTTATATGCCATTTGCCAGATGTTCCTAATCCTGTGATTTTTTCTTATAATAATATGCTCAACATCTTGACCAGATAACATGTTAACATACATTAACTTGTGCATGCTAGCAAGCTTGTACTCTGAATTAGCAAAACAAGCAATGCATATTGCTACTTGATCAGTTGTGTGAATGATTACCTGCAATTACTCCCAGGATGATCATCAACCTCTCATTATCTTCAGGCTTCACTAAAGGACACCTGCTAGGCCATTTAATCATCATGGCTTTCTGCTCAATTCACAGGTGATGGAAGGTAACTGTAGCTATTTGTAGGTCATTCAGTGAAATTGTTTAGCTATCAGGAACACAAAGATAGTTGTAAAAGATTGCAAAATATTATTCATATCCAAAACTCTATATATAAACTGAGGTCAAAGACAGGCATAGGTCAGGTGAAAGGCAGACATACAATAGTCCAGAGTTCCAGCCGTAAAGGTAAAACATAACTGCGACAGTAATACTTTGCAAAGAGGGGTAAGCACCATGAATACCTACTCACACCTTTAGGTCAACAAACCACAAAACAGTAAAAGGTAACAGGAGAACCCAGAGAAAACCCAATGACTATCTAGATATATTAAGCAGTAATTCTCACTTGACAGACTAGCATTTTATTCAAATACTCCATAATAATGTTATAATCTTGATTCTGGACCGAATTTTGTAGACATCCATAGACATCAAGAATTTTGTAGACATCAAATAATATCTCCACATTTTCCTCAGGAGATGTAAGCAGAGACAGCCACCACGGCCAGTAGTCAATTTTTTAAGATGGGTTCACGCATGCATGAAAACATCAGTACATGATGGGATCACACATGCGTAACAAACTCGTTTGTATCTGATCTAAACCTTAATGGGTTCTTTCTGGGCCCATGCTATATCTGTTCACTAAATTTTACTATAATCTGTCATGTAGTTTGTCTGTAATCCTGTTAAAAAATCTAATTTATATAATAACAACCATAATGAAATATCTTTGGTTTTAAAAGGTCAGGATGGTCGTTCTTATTTTAACCTTATCCACCAGCATGGCATCATCAGAGTCAAATATACTATTTAGGAATTCATAGCAACCCCCCATTTCAGTGATTGGTTTAAATAATATATATAGGGGTCTTGTTTGGGGCTTATAAATGCATTTTACCAAAGAAGCGGCACTTTAAACCACCACACGCCCATCCAGTGCTATTTGAGTGCTCCAGTTACACTTCTACTTTATGGTAATACGCTCTTGCATGCTTGTTATTACTGGTGAACTCGAGGTGTTTGAAGACTAGGGGCGAATAAAATAAAAAGGGCATTTACTACAAGACATGGAGACCCAGTAATGCTCTAGAGGGGTACGTAACTGGGTATGTAAACATATATACCTGTAGGAGTACAATATAGAGCACTGTATCCAATTTTCTGTACTGGACAATAACCATTTGGGATACAGTCACGTATGGGTGCACTAGAGAGAACTTCGCACATCTCCTAATGGAAAGGCAACTATATTATTGAACAGCTTAAGGCACATTATTGAATTTACTTGATCTAGTTCGCACATCAGATGACAAGGTTGCACAGTGGGTAGCTTTGGAGTACAGTTACCATCCCTAGCCCTAATCTACCAGAGCATGACAGACACCTAAAGATCTTCTAGTATCATGGAGTGTGATCTCTGAGCATTGGCTGGATCTACTTAGGTCTTCTTGCCCTAGATTTATCTATTATGGGTCTGCTTTTTTGCGTTTTGGATTCCCAAACCTTCACATTAAAATCCCCACCTCTGTTCTTTCCCCTCCTCTTTCAGGCATTTCCATTCTATCTTCCCTCTTCTCCATCTCCTCCCTCCTTTGCTCTTGCTTTCTCTCCCCCTCTCTTTCTCTCACCCAGTGCCTCCTCCTCAGATGTATTCTCCAGTCAGCAGACTGGAACTGCAGCGGCTAGCCGGAGGAGGCCAGACTAAGAGAGAGAGAGAGAGATAGAGTGGAAAGGGAACGGGTGGAGGGGCTGTGCAGAGTCTGGGTCAATGCTGTCTGTTATCTCAGACAGTCTCAAAGCCTAGCGAGCGAATGTGTGTCTAAGATAGAGAGCGATAGAGAGTGAGAGAGAGAAAGAACACAGCAGGACCGAGGAGGTAGAGATGTCAGAGGATGTGGTTTTCCTGAGCTTGCAGAACATAGCGCAGACATAGTTTGAGCATGACCTCAACACAGGCACGCAAAGTGAGCTTTCGGCACTTGGCTCAGTCCTCCGCTTAGCCTTCCGCGGGACCGGTGAGATTCTGACAAAACAGAACCATACGGAGAAAGTGTTCTCAGAAGAACAGATCACAGACTTGGTGTATTTTGGAGCTCCATACAGGAATTTGGGGATTTGTGCACACACATTTGTTCTTGTTCATGAACTTGGAAAAGAAGACATTTACTCCTTATTGAGACTTGACGCACCTGTGGATCCATAACGCAGGTAGGATGTGTAAAAATGTACAGGATGTTTGTCAGACTTCTCAAAGACTTGGTTAAATTACAGATTTATTCTTTCCAAAAGTGTCATGCAGTCTTATTGCTTAACAATGAATATGCTGGAGACTTCTTACACTGCATCTACTCCACAATACCTTGTTTATCCCTGTAGGGAAATTTGTCTCTGCATTTAACCCACCAGGGGATCAGTTAGAGTTAGGTTCCTTGCTCAACAATACTTCAGATGTGATTGTTTCCTGTCAGCTCGAGGATCAAACAGGTGACCTTTTGGTACCAAACATTCTTCTCTGAGCATTATTTGATGGCCGGAAATAAATTGTTAATTCTAAGGTGGAATAGTGGCACAGTTAGAAGGGCTGCCTCTTCACAGAAAGAAGGTCTCAGGGTCAATTCCTGGGGACGGCATCCTGGGCAATGGTGTAGCTATATTTTATTCATGGGCCAGTCTTGGTCATGACAGTAAAATTCCATACAGTACATTCTACAGTAGTATACAGTTAATGATTAGCAAGTTAGCAATAGTTGAAATAAAGTAGGATTGTATGATCGGTATGTGAACTTGGCTTCGGGTCTCTTTCATGTTCAGGTGTTATCAACTTCCTCTATTTCAAACTGCTATCACAGGCTTCTTTCAGCTAGAAGTGAAATGAGATATCAATCAATAACAAACTGCCAAAGAAAATAAAATTAATGGGTTGACATTGAGGTGCCCAATCAGATTTCTGGGGTGTCACATGCCACCCTGCACCTTTCTCTGAATAAATCGCTGTTAATTTGTAATTTCTGTGTTTCTGTTTGCATGTTCATTTGGTGTCCATGTAGGTTTTCTCTGGGTGCTCTGGTTTTCTCCCACAGTCATGTTAGTCTAATTGGTGTCTCTTGTATGATCTTAATGTGTGAAATAATGTGTGTGCATGTATGTGAGTGTGTATGCCATCTGATGCAGTTCTGCCAGATATAGAGTTGTTCCTGCCTTGCACCATTTGTTGCCGGCTATACACAGTCTTTCCCTCCACCATGGGCACACTGAGACTCGTCACGTCAAATTTGACCTTCAATGAAGAGTGTCTGATGTCACATTTTTCCCAAAGAACCTAAAAAGATAAAATCAATAATAATAATGATAATAAATGAATAATAATAATAGTAGGGTGGCATGGTGGTGCACTGGGTAGTACTGATTTTCTCCCGCATTTCAAAGACATGCTCGTTAGCTTAATTGGTGTGTCTAAAGTGGCTCTTGGTGTGTGAATGTGTGTGTGTGTGTTCCCTATGATGAAGTGGCATCCCGTCTAGGATTGTTCCTGCCCATGCGTCCAAAGCTGTCCGGTGGGCTCTGGCTGGCCCGTGACTCCATGTGGATTAAGCGGAAGATAATGAATGAATGAATCGTAATAATAATAACAACAGTTTGAAAGCAACAAACCTAACTAACGTTCTCCTTTTACGAACAGTGTGTTACACTCTGATTAAATTAACTAATCAGATATCATCTGATTAACTATGATATGAATTAACTATGATATCATCTTCAGAATGAATTTTGAAGCCGCACTTACTGTATAATTCATAAATCCTTATGACCTGTTTACATTTGAGACAATCAAGACGATTGATAAAGGGCATATCAGTGTTGTTGATCTGCCATGGAATGCTACAAGCCTCATAACTCACCACCCCCAATGCGTACACACAAACACACTCACACACTACTCCTTGAACCTCTCACAGATCAGCGATTCGGTTCTGGGGCGAGTCACATGAGGGAAGCATGATCCTTACTGCAGCTGTGAGACTTCTCTATCTTCATTTTTTTCCACTTCTATAAAAAGCACATTTTTAACTTTTTACCACTATAAGAAAGGAGGTCAAGTGTATTTCAGGAAAGAAACAAGGGTGAATAACTGTATGAGAGAAATGCAATGAATAGAGATAGAGAGAACGATATAAGGAATGAAAGGAGACAGAGAGAAAGAGAGAGAGAGAAAAGGGCAGAAGAGGGCAAACTGTTATTAATCAGTTCCAGCGGCTGCCCGCGAGGCAGGCTGTTTTCACTCGTGCCGGGTCGCTGTGGAATCTGGAACATCGCGAGAGCCGCTGTGACATTTTTACACTCTGCTGTGTGATGTTTCGACACCATATGCATACTGGGTTTGGGTGTTACTCGTCCCGGCGCCGTAAAGTCTTCTTAATCTTCTTTGTAGACATAGATGTGTTTCTGTCGCTGATAACAAATTCATTTTCTGCACCAATCTGAAATCATTCCAATATGACAAGACGTTTATTCGGTCATTCAATCTAATCATAACGTTCATTCAGGATTTGGTAGCATGTCAATACTAAGCGAGACATGTGAGAAACATATTTCTCACGCTTTTATTGATGTGTAGTATAAGTAAGCTTCTGGAGTTAATATAATGACAATGGAGCTACTATGTTGTATAAAAACACACCTGTGGTACTTACATTAAGTGTCATAGTGTACAATTATACTACATGCACTTTCTATAATGATGAAATCATTTTATACCTAGGAATGTATATGTAAAAGGAAAGATACGCTAATGCTGTT
This sequence comes from Xyliphius kryptos, assembly GCA_025769995.1. NCBI lineage: Eukaryota > Metazoa > Chordata > Actinopteri > Siluriformes > Aspredinidae > Xyliphius > Xyliphius kryptos. The sequence goes on from JAOUQT010000023.1 coordinate 9,451,577, forward strand.
GTATCTCTTTATGCTAGCCCTAGCTAACAAGAAACCATCCATCCCTTAATTTATTATCTTCAGCTTAATCTTAAGAGGAACTAGACTCAGAAGGGATTCCCATCCTCATTTGGGTGATAAGCAGTCTGTTAAAAGAGTCTCTCAATATGTGTGTAGAGATAAGATAAGATAGGATAGCTTCATTAATACCTGTAATGTAATTATGGTGTAACAGAGTATGCATATACAGTAAATGTAATGCTCTCTGAGGTGCAATGTGGATGAGGTAGGGACAATTCAGGTAAATTTAGACATCTGCTATTGTGGGACACCTTGGCTTTGCTGTATTGACCAGGAATATTAATATAGGATGCGAATGAATATAGCACTTCATGCAAATAATCAAAGACAAGTGTCCTGTGCAAATTATAGTACAGATGATGATGAGGATAATGATGCATGAAAGAAAAAATTATGTTCCCGGTCCCAGCCAGGATTCCTCCGTCCTGTCTTGTGTGCATGCTTTACATTGATTTTCCCCACATTGAAAGTTTTGCGAGCTCGGTTTTGATGATTCAGCGTATATACCAGTTTGACTGTTTGTATATAATGGCTATGACCAACTCTCCTGAAGGCAATAAAAACCCATTAACAGTCTGTTCCATCTGTCTGTCTCTAACTAACAGCACTGTCTTAGGGGTTCACATCGATGAGTCACGAGTGTGTGTATGTTCATTTGACGATTTTGCTCATTAAATCTTGCCCTCAGTACCTAGAAGATGTCCTTGTTTTAAAAGGTGTGTGATTAATGTGGAAGATTCAATATTTAGTTAACCTGATTGAAACTGAGAAGCCTAATTGAGCTCATTAGTAGGGTTTGGCAAATCCGAAATGCAATTACCACATACTGTGTGGAAGTGACTTTGAAATGACTGACACATTCTACTTTTCCGCACGTATAGGACCGCGGTTCCCCAGCAGCATTTATCCTTACTAACGGCTCGCACTCCAAAAGAAAATAAAGTTACAAATCAGATGACTTGCACAAAATAAAACCCAGAGTCGGCTTCGACGGGCACATTGTCGGAAGATGAATGGCAATTTCTGCCCCTCGCCGCTACACCCTGCCACTTTGAATGGATTACACTCTCATGGTTCAAGCGGAGATTAGCTTCCTCTCTATAACGTCTTGCTGATGGTGGCCCTGGGCGCAAACCCCGCCACTTTGTCATGTGGCAGAATATTAAAAGACAATCTGAGCAAAAGGTGACAAGAAGCCGTGCGCCCGCAGTCGTTTTAACAAGCCTCTGACGGTTAAGCAGGAATGGGAAAGAAGCCGTTTTGATGTTTCTGGAAGACAAATCGACTCACTTTGTTAATGGGTGGTCAAGGTAATTGCGACTTCATTGATCCAGTTATGTTCAAGAAGAAGATGTCGATATTCTGTTCGAGGGGAAAAAACCAAACTTGGCCTACATGTGACTTAATAAAGAAGCTGACTGGGAACAAATTTAGATCATTCCACTGGAATGTTCACATGCTGCCTAGTAGTAAAAAACAGCTCTGGGTGGTCTTCATTATTTAATGAGTTATTTTCTTCACTTTTATAGACCTTGCCCTCTGCCTATTAAACTTGTTTTAACCCCAGAATGTGGCAGCAAAGGTGTATGCTGGATGGAGGAAAGGTTTGTCCAGCTAAATCTAAATTAGAAAAGGAGAAAAGAAAAAAGGAGGAAAGGAAGGGGTGAAATGGGATAAAGACAGAAAGGGGTGAGCAGGAGAGAGATATTGTCGTCTTTTATTCTGCCTTGTATGAAATGGTTGTCAAGGGGCCGGTTCCCATGGCAATCCCATCGGCCGGGGCCGAGCTCCCAGCGTGGTCACGGTCAGGTCTAGAGATGCTGAACAGATGGATTTTTGTCTCTTGTCCTTTTTGAATGCTGGTTGAAGGCATAGCAATCGTTGAATTTTACTAAATGAATATGGGAGCTATGTTTCATGAGGAAAGAACAGAATCCAAGACAGACAGACAGATAAAAGCAGTTTGCATTGCCCTTTGTATTATCCGTATATCAACATTTAAATAGCCCGGATTTATCCAGACCTGCAAACATGACATGGATAAAGAATTACTAGATCATTTACTCAGACTATATCACATTGCTCACATGCACTTCTGCAATGGATTTGCATCCCATCTAAGGAGTTATTCTGTTCATCCCATTCTCATTCTTCCCTGCATAATGTCTGGATTGATTATAAGCAAATAATATGCATAAAAATACTAGACCAGTTATTGAATATGCGTTTTCTTTTTGTTTCTCACCTGGATTTCTATTCTCCTTCCCCAAAACATGCATGTGCATCAACTGTCCATGTTTAATATCCCTTAGATGTGAATCTATTCGTGCATGACCTTCTTGTGTTTATTCTGAACAAATGTATCTATGGAAATTATAAACCATAGCTGTATATAAGGCTCATCTGGCCAGAAAATATCTAAAGAGTGTACATAGATTTAAAAAGGGTGGCTTACACATTGCTGCTTCATAACTCCAGGGTTCTTAGTTCCATCCTGAAATTTACTGTGACAGAATCATGTGTTGGCTTTATGTTTCTCACCTTGATTTCCTTCCATCTTCCAATAAAACATGAATGCACATGGACTGCCTGTGCTTAATTTCCCCTTGGCGTCAGTCTGTGGCTCCATGTCCTGTGATGGACTGGCATCCCATCTAATTTGAATTCCTGCATTTCCCCAGTGTTTCCATCATATAGTCTGAAGTCACTAGAAAGTGGAACAGGATATAATGCCAACTAAATATGAATAAACTAATTGAAAATGCTAGTTTATTACTATTTTGCAGTGAGCTCATGTGCTATGGATGTGTAGAGAAAGAAGAGAAGCATGCAATGATTAGTTTTGTATTGTCTGAGGTGTGTCTGGTGCTGTTTAATTTCAGGAAGCATGTACAAACCTGACAAAACCTTTTTTAATCAATTACCACGCAAACACCACAATGCGGCAAATATCCTCCATATACAAGTCCACCCATGCTCAAACAGCCAGTCTGCTTTAAAACTTTCACACTCCGATCACCATGTAGCCAAATGCTTTGTGAGCTTCAGCTGGATGTTTTTTGATGGTTTGTCCACTCTTGAAACAAATGTGCTGGTGTTTCTGAAAAACACTGGTACCGCACATCCAGTCACCAAGTATCTGCCTACAGTCAGAGTTCTTCTGTTTTTTCACAATGGTAAATGTTGCCCCATGTTAAGGGTTTGTGTAGAGAACAGATCAACACCTAATGAGAGCCGATTATGACAAACACCAATTGTGCCAATGTATTAGTGCCACCTTCTAGGTGTTCCTAGTAAAAATGACCATTTAGTATATTATGTAAAGTGTACAAGTCTTTGTAGTAGACAGATTGGGACGGTCAGTCAGCTTAACCATATACCATGGCGTATGAAATGATATTCCCACTTCCCTTTGACACCCCTAGTCAATGATATCTACAATTACACGAGCCATTTCTGTCGCCTTCTTATTTGCTCTTTAGACAAATTCCAGAAGAATAGATGCTATATTTAACTTCCCATTGGCTTTCAGAAGTCAGGTAAAGAAGTATCCTCACCTGCATTTCCTTCAGAGATCACATGGCACCGAAGCTGCAATAATAGTTAAACGCAATAAAAACGGTTTGCTTTATCCACCCTTAGCTTAACATTTGCTAAAGTGTCTGTTGAACCTGTTAATATCGGACATTTTAAGTTCTGTTTTTCTTATCACACTCAGACAATGCTCCTGCCCTGGTCAGGAGCGTCAGGAAGTGCAGGAAGGAAGCAAGAAGTCCTAACAGGGTCTCACTGAGAAGGGCTGCCCTGCTGATCAGACAAAAATATGGTACAGGAGCTGCACCTTGGAATTGTCACATAACAAGTATAAAGGTTGCTCAAGCTTGTCATTGTCAGAGTCTTCTGTGTGTATCACTATTATTTAATGATAATTGAGCTCTGTATCGACATTCGAAATTAAAAACCCAATTCCAAAAAAGTTGGGACAATGTAAATAAAAGCAAATCTCGTGAAGAAATAAGAACATTCACTCACTGGCCACTTTATTATGTACATCTAGCAAGTAAAATTATAATATTAAATACATTCAAATTAAAAGCTTTTATTATTTCAACAGCGATTGTATTCTGGAATTCTTGTTTATAACCAGTGTTTATTTAAGTTACTGTTACCTTTCTATTATCTGGAACCAGTCTGCCCATTCTCCTTTGTAAACCCTTTTTCTAATCATTCTATAAACTCTAGAGATGGTTGTGTGAGAGAATCCTAGTAAATCAGCAGTTTCTGGTATACTAAGACCAGCCCATCTAGTATCAACAAGCATACCACGTTCAAAGATATTCATATTTATTCCTCATTTTAATGCCTGGTTTGCACTTCAGAACGACCACCTCTACATGCCTATATGCACTGAGTTTCAGACATGTGATTGGCTGATTAGACATTTGTGTTATCACGCAACTGAACAGGTGTATCTAATAAAGTGGCTTGTTAGTGTAGGATACAGATAATATGTTAAATTAAACCTTTTAACTACATTATATAAAATATGTCGCTC
>JAOUQT010000023.1:9456291-9468326 GCA_025769995.1 Xyliphius kryptos
TACATTCAGCTGTGTGTGTGTGTGTGTGTGTGTGTGTGTGCGTGTGTGCGTGCGTGCGTGCGTGCGCGCGTGCGCGCTAATGGGCTTTGGGAGAAGAACCAGGACCTTTAACCTGAAAAATCAATTCAGGATGAAAAACGCTACAATATTATTGTCTTTAGACAAATCACAGAACATGTCTTCCCTCAAATTTGTAATTTTGACACGTGATACTTTTGCCCAAATTTTGCAGCAGGACAGAAGAGCTGAAGCTCATTCATTATCTTCCACTTAATCCACTGTTATGGTTGCTTGGGGGGGGGGGGGGTCTTGGCTGCTGGGCAGGGCGCCAGTCTATCCCTGGGCATACACTCTCACACACACACACACAGACTATTAAGGGGCGACTTGGAGCATCCAATTTACCTTGAGATGTTTTTGGACTGTGGGAGGAAACCAGGGAACCCATGCAGACATGAGGAGAACATGAAAATTCCACCCAGATTGATTTTCGAACCTGAATCCCCAGCACTGAGGAGAACAAGTAAACCACTAAGCCACTGTGCTTCCGAAGCTCAAATGTGACTTCTGAAGTTCTGCTTTCTCTCTCACCGATGACCTCTGTCCCTCAGCTGGAACCTCACGTCACTCTAATGCCATGTCCTAATAATTCCCAAAATCCTCAGCACCGTGTGCAGGTAGGTGGCACGAGGGAGATCGAAGGGTGAACAAACAGGATGATAAGGATTTAAATCTCATTCCAGAAGACGTGACGTCATTTCAGTTACTTTAGACATCGGAATAAATAAACGATCTACAGTTTCACTTTGTACACGGTCTTTGTTCTTTCACTCTGTTTGTTTCTTTTAGATCATGAGATATTTTGCAAGCTTCCTACCTGTGATAAAGTTAGCAAACACTAGGGGGCAGAGTGACCTCACGTTCTCTTAGGTCCTCACGCTACAGACGTCACAGCAGTGGACTGTTTAATGGACTCCGTTCTGAGTTAATGGTTTCTGAAGGTCCTCAGTCAGCACTCTGAGACCTCAGACAGACTTAATGTGTTGGAGTTCAGTGTCACTCACTTCTTCTGGTTTGTGTACATTAGGTGGCGCTACAGTGGTAAACCTTCCTGATTACCCCTGGAATCAGCACGTGCACATTGCTCCACCCATTACTTTTGTAATCTGGCAAAGAATATAAAGAAAAGGAGCAGAATTTCACCACAATGAATCAAACTTCACGAAGAAAATGGACCTTCTGACGACAGTAGTGTTTAATGTTCCTTGTGGTTGTGAAGATCAAGGTTTGTATTCAGTCCCGAGGTACGTCGTCTTCAGGCTGAAGGTCCACTGATGGACAGTTGAGGACGAGAACAACATAGTGGGATGAGTTCCTGTGATTCTGCACAAAGGGTCAACAAAAAGTCCACAGAGATGAAACGCTGATGGAGATGAAATCCAAACAGCCTGATGAGGTTAAAGCGTACGGTCCGGTATGGAACCCAGAACCAGTCGTATATACAAACCTCATCATTCTCATTTTTTTGTGTTTAGGACTTTTTTTAAGGTCACATCCTGTTTAAAAACTCGACACCCAAAGCCTTCAAGAAGCAGAACCTTCTGCTTCTTTCTTCTGATGGTCATTGTGGATTGAGGATCAGATGCCCGTGGTTCTGGTTCTGAGCGCCACTCTGTATGATGATGTCTGGGCCTCGGTGTGGTGTGGAGCTCCGTGATTGATTGAGGAGCGATTAGTGAGGTCTGATCTCAGAGACGTTATCGATATGAGGTTTGGAGATCATCGGCCCTCTTCATCTTCAGCCGAGATAAAAATCACATTTCTATTCGATTTGGCTCCGCCGTAAGTAATGAGGTCTTAACCCCGACATGCATCACCCTCCTTAGTGCCGTGGCGCACAGGCAGAAGTATGTGGACAACCCTTTGACCGATGGAGGTCGAGGTTTAGTGGATTACTGACCGTGATGCTCCGGACTATACGGTTCCTGTTCCCCTCCCAAAATAAAAACCCCATGAACTCCAAATGAAGGTGATCAGCCAATAGCAACAGCGTTTCATCATCCTCAGACCATCACCGTATCCTCATCTCTGATTGGTCTAAATGATGGCTCTCACATGGGACTTATAAAAAATACATCTGGAAGTGTGACCTGTCCCTGCTGTCCTCTGAACAACCCCACGCCCACCCGCTGTGCCATGCCCTGCTATCTCAGTCTGGTTCCTCACGGAGAACCTTCACTCCTTCAGACTCCAGTCTAAATTTAAATATATATTTAGTGGGAGCTCCAAACATCATCATCACTAAAGTTAGTGAGCGGATCAGTTATTTAATTTAGGTCTTAATTTAGCAGCTTGTGTTCTAGACGGTTCTTCGGTTCTCGATCACCAGTCCCAATTTATGAATCTATTCGGGTGACTTCACGTCGTCCGCCTCGCCGTCCTCGTCTCCGTTCCAATAGATTACATTCCTCTGCCGTTTCCCTTTGAGGTATTTTCCTTGTTTTTACTCCCCCCCTCTCTCTCTCTCTCTCTCTCTCTCTCTCTCTCTCTCTCTCTCTCTCTCTCTCTCACCCGGTGCCTCCTCCTCACATGTATCCTTCAGTCAGTGGGCTGGAACTGCAGCGTCTGCTCTGCTAGGAGGCCAGAGCGAGATAGGGAGCGAGAGAGGAGGAGGAGAGATAGCGGCGGAGCGAGTGGAGGGGCTGAGCGGCGTCTGGGTCAGCGTGGTCTGTCATCTCCGACAGTCAGAGAGCACGCGAGAGTGAGAGAGCAAGAGAGAGAGGAGGAGTAATCACAGCAGGAGCTCGGAGGTAGAGCTGTCAGAGGATGTGGTTTTCCTGAGCTTGCAGAACCAGCGCAGACATAGTTCGAGCATGACCTCAACGCAGGCACGCAAACTCCGCTCGCCGCGCTCCACTTAGCCTCCCAAACGGGGGGATTTCACACAACAGCGGTCGGTCCGGACCCCCACTCCAGTCTTTATTCTGCACTCTGCTGGAACTCAGGAGGTTCTTCTTTAACTGGAGCTGCAGGACTTCACACGAGAGCCGAAGATCTGCGCGTCCCTGATCCCGCGGTCTCACTTCATGGTCGCCGTCGTTCCGACGACCTCGCGCTCCTGATCCTACAGACCTTCTGCACCTGTGGATCCGACAACTCCGAGCAGGTAGGTTCTCCACCGTCCCAGTAGCGTCTTCATTTTCCTGTCAGACGTCCTCGTGGTCCTGACCAGCAGAACTTCCACAGAAGCTTTGTGTTTGTTTTTTTTCTTTTGTTCTTTTTCTGTTTCAGAGTTTTCTTTTTACTAATGAAGAACTCTGGACGTTTGTTTCTATTAAACGTTACAGTGACCGTACCTGTGGTGTTTCAGGTTCTTGATGTGTCCTTGCATGACCCCATGTACAAGAAGTAGAACCTTCAACTCCTCTGATTGTAGTTTGTTTTAAGTTGGTTCTTTGTGCAGAATCTGGATCTCTGATCTCTGGATTGTTGGCAGACCTAGAGGAACCATATTTGGTTCCTACTAAGAACCTATTTTTGTTTTGGTATTCTTTGTATTGGGACACGTCCAGGTGACAGGGCCCTTTGTGACCCTTGTGGTGGACGTCTATGGGACGTTGGTCCCTTCATCCAGAGTAGCTTGTAGGAGGTCCTGATTCACAGTCGGTGTTCTGATTCATCCCATTTATCAGGGATCCTGTTAGAAACCTCACTTTTGCCTACAAGCACTGTGGAATTTGTATGGTCTCCATGTGTAGCTGTCAGCCAATCACCTCGAAGAGGCTTCAAAGAACCAGTTTTGATTCCAAGGAGAACCATGATTATGATGATGGATCTGTCCTGCATTTTTGTGCCACGGAGCAGTTATTTCTTCTTGTAGAACTTTCAGGGTAAAGGTTATCAGAATGTAATCAGTTATTGTGACACCGGTGAATCATAAAGGTACCTCATTGGTTCCAATGGTACTTTTTCTAGAACCCTCAAGACCGTCTAAGTGAACAGAAATGGCACCTCTGGAAGTTCTCCTCCGTATGAGACGCTGTATTTGGATGTCCTGGTTCCGTGTTTGTAGGTTCCAGCTGCTTTAGTGATGTCACTCTGATTTCTTGAGGTCATTGTCTGATCTTCACACGTCTGATCTCAGCTGATCTTCATCTTTACGACGTGTGTTGTAATCGTTTCATGTAACCAGATCCAGATTCTCTACATCAGAACTTTACCTGATTGAATCCTCATGCTGTTATTGAGGTTGGATCTCTTGGGACTTTTATTTTGTAATGCAGATCTGATATGAATCTCTCTCATTAAGATTTAAGGGTGTCAGATGGAAACATTTAGGGAAGTGCCAATGAGAATCAAGATGGTCCCATGGTACCTTTACATACAGTTAAATACACCGTGGCCAGAAGTATTGGGACGCACCTGGATTTAAATCTCATTGCTACAGCTGAATACAATCAGGCATTATTGTGCAAAAGTCCAGTCCACAAATCAAGGTCCTTAAATCACAACTGGATAATCCTGACCCCTTGGTACGAATTAGAACTGAGATTTGTGTGCCAGGTCCCCTTGTCCAACATCGGTGTCTGACCTCACCTGCTCTCATTCATTATTCTATTTTTTATTTTTATCTTTAATTGAATCCTACACGGGGGGGTTCCCCATACCCATCCTGATGGGAACATCTCTGGTGCTGGTAAACCCAGGACAGGGTGCCAATCTATCGCTGGGCACACACTCACACACACACACCATCTGGGGCAATTTTGAGCATCCGATTCACCTTGAATCCATGTTTTTGGTCTGTGGGAGGAAACCCACGCAGACACAGGGAGAACATCACCCAGACAAACTTCACCCAGATTGGGAATCAAACCGAGAGTACCCAGCGCTGAGGGGTCAATATGCTAACTAAGCCACCGTATCGCCCTCTTCTGGATAAATGGACAAATTTAATTGGATGGGCTCCAGCAGCTCTGCTAAACCTGGTGAGGACATGCGGCTTTAAACACAAAAGTCAGAATTATTTTAGGTGGTTTTGTTTTAATGATACACACGTTATACAAATCCTAACACACACACACACACACTTACACACACACACACACACACACACACACAGCCTCGTTTGTACACAGAAGGTTTGTAGCAGGTCACATGGTGAAGCATGATCTGAACAGCAGTTTGGAAAAATATATATTTCTGAGGGCCCTCCACGTCCTGTCTCTCTATCTGCTGTTCCCACTTCCTGTATCTTCTCGTACTTTTCTTCTTCCTCCTCCTCGTCTTCTTTTTAATAATTCTTCTATAAAAAGGCGTACGTTGGCTCTCACTGCCGCGGCAGAATGAAGGTCAAGGGCGAGTCAGCGAGCGGAATCGTGGGTGAACGAGGCTAACAGCGGAACACAGTGAGAAGTCAGAGAGGCAGGAAACAGAGGAAGAAGTAAGAGGAGGGCGCAAGAGGGCAACCTGTCATCAATCAGCGCCGGCGTTCACCCCGCGCCATCGGGGCATCGGCATCTCACACAGAGGAACCTTATCATCTCTGAGTTCCATCATCTTCTCATCATCAGCTGCTTATGTTCACGCACGTTCTGAAGACGGCACAGCTGCAGCTTCAGAAGTATGCGGACGCTCCTCCAGCTCCTTGAAACAAACTCAAACCGTCGCTGAAAGCTTCTCTGAACATGTGAAGGATGTTCCATGGTGACCGCGGTTGAGGAGCAGTCTGACATGGGTGTTGTGATGAGGCTTTTTTTGGGTTCTGGTGCCTTTCATCTGGTGAAGTCGCTCTCATTCTGCGAATGAGAAAATACTTCCAGCTGGTGAGTAACTGCAAAATCTCCTTGCTGAGCATTCGGATAATTACTCCTTAAAGTCATCAGTCCTTCCGTTTCAGCAGCTGTTCTCACTCAGAGATGGAAGTCCCAATATTTTGATAACCCGATTAGACGGGAGAAGTCTCTCAGGTACCCAATTAAGACTAATTGAACTAATTAGTGATGCGAGCGCATGTGATAAGTGAACACTCCTCCACGAGAGGCCCGTGTTGACTTTTTGCCTTCCCCCCCCCCTTCTCATCTGTAATTACCTTAGCTTCTCTCCTCTGGAGCTCCTCCTCACGTTGAGGCTGCACTTGGCGTCCTCCACCGGTCAGAGTTGGCTCGTCGAAGACGGATTGCCGTTCCGGTCCCACGCCGCCGCACCGCGTCACTTTGAATAGATGACGCTCTTGTGGCTCCTGCGCTGATGATCTTCTCCCTCGGCAAACCCGTCCGCCGCAGAGTCACGAGAGAGAACGTTAAAAGGTGTCGGGAGCCTGAGGTCGGCGGAGTTTACCAGGCCGGTGAGGGTTAAGCAGAAAGAGCCCGCGGTGTTTTTGGAAGACGGATCGACTCGCTTTGTAACGTGTGATGGAGATAATTGAGGCTGTATCGACCCGGTAATGTGGGAGAACCTGGCGTGGATGGTGGGCAGACTGGCTGAGAGCTCGACCTAATGATGGGGACAGAAGACAAATTTGGAGGACGGCGTGATCGTTCAGCTCGCCGGGTGTCATTTATAACGCTTCATTGGATTGTTTACTCATCTTTGGAAACCTGGCGGCTGCCGGACGGCCTTTCAGCGGAAGGTGCGAGCTGAACGCGAGAGAGATACATTTGTTGAACAGAATGGCGCGTGAGAATTTAAATTAGAAAAGGAGAGCAGCGCCAGCGATAGGAAGAGGGAGGACAAAAGGGATAAAGACGGGCTGAGCGAGAGAGAGAGAGAGAGAGATATTGCCGTCTTTTATTCTCTCTTGTATGAAATGGTTGTCAAGGGGCCGGTTCCCATGGCAATCTCATCGTCCGGGGCCGGGCTCCCAGCGTGGTCACGGCCAGGTCTCGAGATGCCGAGCGAATGGGTTTTTTGTCCCTGTCCCTCTCTGCTGAAGGTTCAGACCGAGATAAAGGATGATTTCTGGATTCACTCAGAGCGTTGGAACGACCTGGTGTGGTTTTGGGTTTCGGCCCCTTGGAGTGTCCCCATCATTACACTCTGAAGTCATTTACGTTCCCCAGACAGAAATCAGTACAGAAGACACTGACGGGTCAAACGTTGGTTCTCCCTGTGCAGCCTCTACAAAGGCTTTCTACCACATTTTGGAGAGTGTCTGAGGGAATGTCTGCTCTTTGAGATGAGACCGTGATGTTTGATCAGATGACCTGGTTCACAATGTCCATCCTGATTCATCCCAAAGGTTTTGGATGGGTTGAGGTCAGAACTCTGACGTTCTCAAGTCAAGTTCCCAAACCCCGCCCCATAACTTGACCAAGTCCAATCACTCCTGACGTGTCACTGAGTGCATTGTCCTTTGAAGACACGCCCAGGTTGGAAGGTTTGTACAGGAACTGCAGGAAGGAAAGAGGAAGTCCAAACAGAACATCGGTCAGAGGGGATTCCCACACGGTTGGACCAAAACGGAGCAGGATGCCGAACTTCCGGAGTTTGGACAAGAGGTTTAAACCCCATTATGATGATGCTCCTGAAAGCTTATTGGCTGAATCCCTTTGTCAATCATCAGGACCCCACTGCTCTGTGGGCTTTCTGCTAAACTGCTTATTATGACATCACAATTCCAAAACCGCTCAGAGCGTCGTACAGCTCTGGATACGAAGAGGTTACGTGAAAATTGAACTCTGACAGCAAATCTATTTTCTGTCTTTTTGCTCCACCGTGGGAGACGAACTCTTTGGGCGCTCACGCTGTGTTCTGACATGCTGTCAGTCAGCGGCATGTACGGGGCCCCGCGCGGCTCCGCAGGGAAAAGAGCTTCCGGGGAAGTTGATCGCACCACGATGAACGGGGATTCGGTAGTGACTCTGAATCCCAACCAACTCCACCTCCTCCATCGGGGCTAAAAATATCTCTGGCCCGTGTTTGGGGTTTTGGTCCAGCCCTCGCATGCCCCTACCTCTACTGAGAGGATCCTCAGGAGCTCAGGAGCCCCTCAGGAGATTCGCTAATATCAGAGCATCTTGTTTCCGAGGCACTCTGTCTTCCTGAGACTTTGATGCTGGAACCGTTTTGATGTCTGTTCTGAAACAGGAAGTGAGATGCTAAGGGTCTTCGGCTCCGCTTTAAGAGATATCACTGTGGGGTGGGGGGGGGGTCTCGCTTTGTTTTATTTCTGTTCTCTTTAGCGTGTTGGAACCTCTGCCTCATGAAAACCTCGCTCATAAACAGAACCCTACAGTTCCAGTCAGAATGACGGCTTCCTAATATGATCAGTGTTTTGGCGACACGCGCGTTCAGACACCTCGTTTGTTCAGGTGACAGCCCATCGTTCAGACACCACCACGCGTTCAGACACATCATTATCCCCACGGCTAATGAAACGCATCTATTTGTCCGCGCGCCGTCGAAAACCTTGTGAACCAGGCGCCTCGCCGAGGGCCCTAATTAAAACCGGCGCGCGGCTCGGCCTGGCCCGGACCGCCGTTCCCTCGACCCCCCCCCTAACGAACGGCGCGAGGCACTGATTTTCCGTGATTGATTCTCACCTCTGTATTCACGCCGCTCACCTCGTTACGCTCGCGCTCATTTCCTTCCCTCGCCAGTCTCCCAGATTAGCCGGTCGCCGTAACGGCGCACGGCGTAATTAGAGGGGAACATAATAAAGTGTACTCCGCCGCCGCCGCATCGTCGCCGTTTAATCAGCCGCCGTGCCGCTGTCACAACGCATTTGTGTAAAGACCGGTGGTCCGTTCACCTGCCACCGAAACCGCCAGCTTATTAACGTCATTCCATTCTTTACTTAATGAAGGTCGACTCGTTTCATCTTACACCACGCCGCCAAAAGTGTCAACACCGGTATTACACTCACAGAAGGTTCGTATCAAATTATCTCCCGCGATGGAAACACTGGCACACTGTGTAGTGCATCTGCTTATGCAGCCCATCCACCTCAAGGTTTGGAGGTTCTAATACAATGATTTAATTCTCCTGATCAAAGTAACAGTGAGGTTTTAAGTAAACCTTGAGTTCCTGTGAGTGTGGTAGCCCAGTGGTCAGGGTGTTGGGCTGTCAATCTGAAGGTTGTGGGTTCAAATCTTAGGTCCACTGAAACTACCAGTGTGGGTCCTTGAGCAATGCTCCAGGGGGGGCTCCATCGACCCTGTGTTCTGACCCACAACCAAATTGGGATCGTTGTAAGTCGCTTTGGATAAAAGCGTCAATGACCCAAAGTTACTGTTAGGAGGATCTTCAGAGGCTTTCATCTCCACCACACTGACCCCTCAGGGTTCATTGGAACATCACACTCTCTCTGTGCAGCTTTGTGGAGTTTAGATCAGGGGTTCTGATCGGGTCTCGACCCGGGTCCCACAGTTTCTCATGGTCATCAAGTCGTGACTTAATTTTATAAACTACAAACCAAATGAATTAAATATTTGAAAAAGTAGCCTTCAAAGACACGTTTAGCCTAAATTATTGGCGTTTCACAATTTTGCCGTCGAACATCACAAGACATGGATAACCAGTAAACCAATGGTGCAACGGAACTTCTCGTGGACGGCAACTTTCCAATCTCAGCCTTTTTTTTTTTTTTTTTTTTTTTAATGGTGTTCTTATATTTTTGAACGATTTCCTTCTTCAGCTTGATCGTGTTTCTGCTCTTTGATGGGCTGCTGGATCTGGAAACTTTTTTTGGTCCCATGATGGAGGTAAAGCTAAACTTCACTTTCACTTCTCAACGGAAACTTAACAGATGAGACGAGACGTCCACGTCATGTGATCACGCCGATTAAATCCGGCAAAATTAGAGACGGGATTTTCGTGGAGAAATTCGAAGAACCCCCGAACCCTCCAAAGTAACAAAAATGGAGGTTCCACTGTGTTCATTTTTTACAAGCTGTCCGTGATCCCCCTCCCCCCCGTTTGAGAACCCAAACAGAAGGAGCCCCAGTTTATTTTAGTTTAACAACAAAGAGACTAATTATCCTGAACTCCACACCAGGAACCATCTGGTGCAGCTTTGGGACTAGGACCAGTTCCTCTAATGCTCTTCCGTTTATCAGTGAGTGACGTTCGTGTCTTCATCTGGTGCCTGGTATCTGAACCACGTGTTTCGTCATCGTGGTTCTATCTATACATCTGGAGGTTTCGCATCTCGCTTCCTTAAACATCTAAAAACAGAAACGATTCACGCCGCGAAACCGACGCGCTTTATCATCTGTTAACGGTCTCACCTCGCGCTCTGCTCTTACAGGAACCCCGCGCGGCTCTGGCAGCAGAGATGGGTTGTGGGCTCAGGAAGATCCGCCAGACGGAGGACAGCAGCCCGGGGAAGATCTTCTCCACCCTGAAGAGGCCACAGGTGGAGACCAAGATCGGCGTGAGCTACACCTACTGCCACCTGGACTTCCTGGTTGGACGAGAAGGTAAGTGGGTTCACCGGCCCACCCTGATCACATGATCACACAACACACGTTTATCAGAGCTGGAGCACTGAGCTTCTGATGCATGATGGGTCAACAAAAAAGAGAGAAGAATCACTTGGTGAGGGAAGGTTGGGGTGGTTGGCAGGGGCTATAGGGTGGGGTAAGTGGGTGCTGGGAGGTGCAGGTCAAGTGGAGAACGGGTTTGTCACCAGTGACGACGTCCATGTTTTGATCTTCAAAAATGCAAAGCTTGTTGTGTTTTGAATTTCAGAATGGGTTTGTGTTTGGTATGTTCGCCTGTGACTGTAATGACACAATGTATTTAAGTTGCATGGACTCTTGCCGACGTGAGGCCACCTGCTGGATTGAGTTCTGTGGAGGAACGTTCTTCACCTTTCTCGACCCCCTCGTGTTCCTCACGGTGCATATGGGTCATGATGCATTAAAATGTGATGCACCTGCAGAACAGAACCTTACCGTGGTGTGTGTGTGTGTGTGTGTGTGTGTGTGTGTAATGACACCAATGTGAATGACATTTATAATCGGGTCACATGAATTAACCCTCAAACGTAAAGCGGCTGCGGAACCGACCGGCGTTCTGTCCGTAACGCCGAGGTTAGACGGAGAAGAATCTGACGCTGTAGCTGGAATATTTATGTAGTGACAGAACTATTCATAATACACAGAACCTGAAAAGAAAATAGGAATGGCGCAGTAAATGTACGGCAGCAGCACGGCCACAATAAATTCTGTATGCGAGCTTAATGATGCTTAACGCGCCGCTGCTGCAGGGACTGAAACGCTTATTGCTTAATCATATTAATCAAGTTTATGATGCCATGGTCAAATTCATGCGTTCATCTCCCGCTTGACAAGCGCGGGCCGGGTGGGGGGTACAGGGTGGGCGGCGGTTTGTAGATGTCGAACATTACGATCTGGAGTGATTAGGCGGCGCAGATGAATCGCTCGTACATTTCGGAGACGCTGAAGCGTGCCAGATGTTATAATTATGTCGTAGCACGGTGTCTGGAGAGGAATGTGATGGCTTTAATGGGACGCGCCATGTTGACATCCAGCAGAAGGTTCTCCGCGGTGAAAGATGGGACGCTGTTCCTCAGAGGGTTCACATACTTCTGCCCAAGACCCGATTGGTATTTGTGCAGCGGATGAAATCGACCGAAAGAAGGAAAGACCTTCCTTTTCATCATGAAAACAATCATCCAGGAAGGGGCTTGGTGGGGGGCCGAGCTCATACGAGGACCCGCAGCCATTTGGTTCGCCGCATTGCTTTTCCCCATTTGGCGCGAGGCGCGTGGATGACTGCCATTGTTCTGATGAGTCCATTCTCCTGTTCCCCTCTCACGCCGTTCTCCATTCCACCTAATGGAGGAGACTCGCAGTCATCACAGTGCGTTTGAGACGTCGCCGTGCGGCATCATTACCTCTGTAGTGGCGCACAGGTTGACCTTCCGCTCATCGCCGAAACGCAGCGGCTGTTTGGATCAAAATACGCCTCCCAATATACGCCTCCCAATATACACCACCCAAAATGCACCTTTCAAAATACAACACCCAAAATACACCTCCCAATATACACCTCCCAAAATACACCAC
>JAOUQT010000023.1:9473352-9487368 GCA_025769995.1 Xyliphius kryptos
AAGGAGGCCCTACAACATACTAATAAATTATTGTGGTCTAAAACCAGGTGTTTCAGTTTTATTGTCCAACCCCTGTAGGAGTTGAATTCACAGGCAGAAGAGCCAGATACAAAGTTTTCATGCATCCAACTAAATAGGTGCAAACAAAAATCAGTGCTAGAAATTCAAAGGCTTTACATTTCACTGGCTCTTATTCGCTTATATACTGAGACATATTAAACTATGTACAATAAAATACTAAGGATGTAAGAAAGAATGGATGGAAAGAACATGGGAAAAAAGTAACAAAGAAAGAAAGAAAATGGAAAGAAGGAAGAAAGAAAGGAAAAAAAGACAATGAAGCAAAGTAGTAAGGCAGGAAGGAAGTACAAGTTTCAGGAAAGTAGGAACATACATATTAAAATATGACATGCTTTTGTCAACATACACAAAATATCACAGCAACAGCAATTAGCAAGCTATTAGCTTATTTTCACTGTTGGATTATGTATTAATTTTATTGAAACTGACTTTTTCAACATACAGTATATTTTATATAGACATGACTATAAATATGACAATAAATAAACTTTAATTTAAAACTATACAGTTTGTACAGTAGTAATGTAAATTATAATACATCATACACCGTAATTCTTTGCAGTGGGTAGCTGCACAGATATGCTCCATGGGATATGTATACATAAATCTGACTGAGCATCCTATTCTCTGTTGCAGCAGCGGGGATTCGAACCCCAGTTACTAAGATTCAGTTACTAAGGCCCTTAACCCGTAATTGCAGAGTTGTCTGAAGAGGTAAATGTAAGTCTGGATACGAGCGTCTGCCATAAATGTAAATGCAATCACAAGGAAATCTACGCGACTGTTTGTCTTTTAAAGAGCAGCATGGACCAATCACTTACGCTCGTGTTAATGTGAGCTAGAAATAACCCCAAATCCAGGTCAGATCTACAGTCTCTTCCCCTCTCTCATGCTCACACACACTGACATACAGATACACAGTACTGCGTGCTGTAGGCTATACTGCTCCTCATGATGGAGGTTAATTACCATGCTGATTGCTGGAGGAGATTTAATGAGAGCACGCGTCTGCATCATGTCTGTTATTCACATTCACATTCGGATGCTTTAAAGTGAATATTTCCTTATTTATTTCTTATATAAGTTCATATTTATTCATATATATCTACTGCATATGGAGGGAAGTAATAAAACAAACGAGAGAGGAAGGAAGGAAGGATGGTTAGACAAGGATGGTTAGAATGAAGATAGGAAAAGGGGAACAAAGAAAGAAAATGAAAATAAGGAAGGAAAAGGACAAGGAAGCAAAGTAATAAGACAGGAAGGAAGGAAAAATTTAAATAAAGTAGGAATACTTCCTTTAAATAAAGGAAGGAAATTCGGAGGAAAGGAAGCTAAGATGTAAATAAGCAAAATGCAAAGACAGTAGCAGGGGAGTGAGGAAGGACAGAAAAAGTTGAAAGGACAGAAAAAGATAAAAGTATAAAGGAAGAAAGGAAGATAAAAAAATATTAAATATCTAATGGGGTTAAATAAAAGGAAGACAAAAGAAAGACAAAAAATAAGCAAGTGTACAAAGAAAATGAAGCAACAGGAAGAAACAGAGAAGAAGAGAATAAAGCTGAGAAGGAAGGAGTATTTTTTCCAAAAGCATTAATCATTAACTGGTCAATTCAGCATCACCTTAAAAACACTTCCAATATTTGCAGATGATCCTAATCTAATTTAGGAAAACTAAATAGGATACAGACATGGACACGGAGACAGAAAGAGAGAAGGACAGTGTGAGTAAGTGTTTAGCTTAGCGTTTAGCTTTGACAGAACACAGTATTTCAGATGATATACTTAGCGCTGTTATACGCAGAACAGCTTCTAGCTAAACATTCATTTTCTATGCCCCCTTAATCCTAGAGTCACCGGGAAGCCGTTGACCCACCCGGCAACACTGGGTGCAAGGGCAGGAACAACCTTAGACAGGGTACCAGTCCATCATAGGACACACACAGATTCACACACTAACAGGCAATTTAGAGACACAAATAAACCGTGCATGTCGGGAGGAAACCGAAGTATACAGAGAAAACCTATGCAAACACGTGGAGAACATGCAAACTCCACACAGAAATTTCCTGAGTCGCCCCACCTGCGCCTGCAACTTCGGGATCTTCTTGCTGTGAGGGCACAGCACTATCCACTATGCCACAGTGCTGCCCTCTAGCGAAACATGAACGCAGTATTGCTGAAATTGTACTGTGTGAGTGTGTATATGTGTGTGTATGTAGTCATAGTTTAATTCATCCACCATTTTCTCCAGCCTGCTTTGTTTCAAGCGCCCTTGAGCTTTGTGCAAGGCACTATATAAATTTAGCTTATTATTTTTATTTCTTTATATAACACAAAGACGTATGTTAAACCCTGCTGATTTGATCTCTGCCGGCTGTGTGGCTAAATTTGGCTTCACCACCACTAGCATGAGAAAGCGAGAACACAGTGGGAATTATATTTCATAAAAATATTCACACGCCTGAGCGCTGTGTTCATGCCATTATCTACATTACATGACTTTATATGAGTGTGGGGGAGGAAGAGTTAAAAAATATATATACTTTTATAAATGGGGTTTATTTACTCGAAGGAACAAGCAGCATGGCTGGTGCAGTGCCTTTCACTGATGTTTCAGACCTCCTGGGTAATCTGCACTGCCGTTCAGCCCGTTGTGAGGCTCGCAGCAGTCTGGCACCTACCTCCACTGTGGGAACGGGAATGACATGTGGGCTTGCGCTGGATGTGGAAACATGCACCCTGTGCTCAAATACGTTTGGAAATGTAATTACTTGTTCAATCAATATATGTTTCGCTAGCTAATCATTACATTTCGCTAGCTAATCATTACATTTCGCTAGCTAATCATTACATTTCGCTAGCTAATGATTACATTTTGCTAGCTAATGATTACATTTTGCTAACTAATTACGTTTTTTTCTGATACCGAATAAAGCTGTGAATAGCAGTATAAAGTATTTTGCCTAATTTACAGACGTCGCCCCTTTAAGGTTCTGCATTCTGAGCAGTTTTGAGATATCTTAAAAGATTTCGCAGCAACACTGATATGCAACTTTTCGATTCCGTGAAGACGCCAGAGAAAAAGAATAATATCAAAGTAAATAGAATACATCAGATAAATATATTTTAATAAAAAATAACAGATTAGATCCACGAGAACTAAGTTGGCACTATTTATTTTATGGCTTTTTATACACGCTATGGTTTCATTTACTTAAAAGTTAAACATGCATCTAAATGTGAATAATAGCAACGTGTGTAATCAACTATAAAGACAGAAAAGGATAAAATTATACTTTATTTAAACAATAAAATGTTAAATATTTACAAAAAAATAAAACTTACGGACTGTCGATTTAAACTAATACAACAGTAAACACAGACAGCCTCCTTGCATCCACTACTTCCTTCAGAAAGACCTCCATGTCCATTCTGCTTTGAAATTTAAATGTAAATTTGGAAATGATGTCATCTCGCTCATCTTCCTCCATGTACACACTGCTAAGTGAGCTCAGCCTGGTCAGTGCCTCTTCAGACTCATCGTCTGCAAACAGCATGAAGTTAGGTGGCGCACAGCATCTTTGACGAGATGAGAGATGCTACCGAGGCAAGCAATAACCTCTTGCATGTCTTTAATGACCTTTAATATCAGTCAGGACAAACAGAAGAAAAACAACAGATGTGACTGAAAGGAGTAAACAGAGTAAATGTTTTACCACGAGTGTTCAACATTGAGCGCTTATCACTAGCAAAGTAAAAGCATGAAAGCAAACGCGTGTAAAACTACTAGTACATACTGAAATGTATTCAGTACTTACATCTTCTTTTCTAATTCTGTACCTTATTCTGAGGTGCTCCCTCACACTCAGTGACCCCAGCAGGCTTCACTGTGATGAGATCTTCATCTCGTTGTGTGAACCCAGCAGGTTCCACTGTATGAGGCTTATTATGTTTAGCAACCTAACACAAATTACAGACCGTGTATTAAATATGGCACTCAGAAGGTTACCCTTCCCTGGATTGACTCCCTGAGTATTCCCCTGGAGAGTTTTGTTGTCCCGGTGCCTTTTAAGTCTTAAGCTCTAGATCATCGCTCAGGAGAGCTTTCGATTCTTCAGTCTATTGTCCAAATCCTTTTCCATACCTTGCAAAAAAAATTAAGGGTAATAAAAATGTGACACTCTGTAGGGGTATATATTCACTATAACTAATACTTATAATGATTAAATGGTAAGAGTATTTGTGCATACCATTTTAGCTCATAATTCTTCATAAGCATCACACACCACCATTTGAGTAACAATGGAATGTCATTCTAAATTGAAGAGGTACACTAACTAAAACACACCTACCTACACACAGTAAAAATCTACTCACAACTGAGAAGTCGAAGGGTGCATCCAAGACAAGGTACAAGGCATACTGTGCAAAGAAGCTTAATGTATTATATGTACACACATTCATATGTATTAAACATTTTATTTTACAAATACAAGTACTTGGCTTATTAACATACAATCAGCATGAATATGCCATAGGCACTACCTTGAGTGTTGTAGGCTTTACCATGAAATAGAAGCCAGTTTATCCTTTTGTCCAGTGTCCTGGGATTAGACTCCTTGCAAGACCACTAATAGACACAAAAAGGAGGATGTGTTAAAACAATTGAATGTCTCACAAGCTGAAAGTAGAGAACAAGAGAAAATGTCATAAGAACGTGTCCTGTGACATTTACAGGGCCTTATGAACACAGCCTTTCAGGTTACTGCATAATACTGGTTAAAGGAACATAACCAGTCAAAATACAGAACAACATGCTTTGAAAGTGACATTAATAGCATCCTTTATGTTTGATCACCAGTCCCCTTCTGATTGTGGTGTTTGGGCATATTTTGAGTCAAGAAATAGTATTTCTCGCTCAGCTAGCTTCAACACCTAGAAAACATATGCAGTCTGTTGTCTAAGGTTAAACAGAGTGAACAAGTGAGCTATTTGGATTAGCATATGGCACAAGGACAGCTTCAAGACAAATAAATTAAAAATAAGTGTTGGAAAGTATAAGGGGAAATAAATTATCAAACATGATCACATCTCAATCTTCAGTTTGACTTAACCACAGCATGAAGTGACCTGGAGCTGGTATCCAAATGGTAATTTAGAAGAAGATCTTTCACAGGTGCAGCATCCTATAATTGTAAACATAAAACGCATCAAACACTGTCCCTCGATTTGTGTCTGCATATAATGTATTGTTTACAGTAACAATTTACTTACAGGTAGGCTGCACACGGGGTCGCAATTATTTGGTGGCAGCCATGTTGGAATGAGATACAGGTTGTCTTTCTCCTGGGAAAGTGCAACAATAAAAGTAATACTGAACATAGATGTTTTCCATTATGAGAAAACTGGGTAAAAAAAAAATTAATCCTACATATGATTTGTCTAATTCTCCAATCACTTCAAAGCAACAATTCCCAGTCTGAAAAAGATGGAAGCCAACAAACTAAAAGTGTACAATAATCCTGCTGTAATGTTATACAGGGTGGGCCATTCATATGGATACATACAGATGTCATGATGTTTGCCAGGCTTTTATGACGTATTGAATTAAAAAAAGATCAAATGAAATGTACATATACACACACACATATTTAATCTTAATATTCAACATAAGAACAAATTGCAATTTTAAAGAGGACAAAAAGTCGGATAAAAATATTGTGCACCTTTGTCAGATAAGGACCAATGATCATTCCTGCAGCAAATTGGTAGAGGACTGACCTACAGATGACAGAAAGGTCTTGTCTGTGTAGAAACTCAAAAATATTGTCATAGTACATTTTTTATAATCACATGTTGCCTCATTTATGTTTAATGCATAATAAATCTAAAAATAAATAATTTATACTCACGTACCACTTGTCCTACTTCATTTAGAGCAATGTTAAAGAGCTTTAAGTCCTTTTTGCAGTTGTTCCTCCAAAAGTTGCTTGTTTGTTCTAGTGTTTCGATGGTGAATGACGTTTCGGTCTGGATTTTCTTTCTTTTCAAGTAACCATGACCGGGACACTTGACGTTTTCCTTTCTGTGCTGCTGTGGCATTATTAGGAGTAGATTCTGCCAGCTTGTTTGGTTGAGAGGGCATTATTTCAGGAAAGCACAAGTTGGCACGTGTGGTGAGATTACAGGCGAAGTCATACACTGAAATATTATGGAGTGCTTCCATGACATGAGTAGATCTGCAAAGTCCCGAGGTGACTCTGCCCTCAAATTGAATTTTATGCTGCATGCACCAACAAGACACCTTTTTTCTCCATTCTGATGCTCCATTCAGTACTACAGCAAGTTGTCTTGACCACCTCTACATGTCTAAATGCACTGAGTTGCAGCCATGTGATTGGCTAATTAGATATTTGTTTAAACCAACAATTGACCAGGTGTACCTAATAAAGAGAGTATAGTTCCTGAACAAAAGCTAAACACTATTTGATGTGTAGGTTATTTGTTGGTTCACTAGTGGAAAAGGTGCAATTTGGTGCTCGTTTGAACATCAGCTCGTTTGAACATTAGGACATGGACCAGATGATCAGGGGCCAGATTGGTTCAAGCAACATGAGAGAGGTCATTGGAGAAAGTGATATCATCCATGAAACCAAATATTGCAAAGCGATGGAAGTATAGTATGCCAAATGGAGCATACTCACTAAAACACCGATATTAATCAATTGTTCAACAAATAGTTCAAAGTAAGAAAATGAAGTAACTATATCATATTTGCAAAATACATTATTCCAGATGTTTTAGGAAAAACTCCATAAGCCCAGGTTTATGTACAACATCACGTAACACATGTTTATGTACCTAAATCCTGTAAATTAGCAACGATCATACCTTTAATTTAAAAAGCTGACCTTGACCCCAGTCAACTCTTCAACTATAGATTGCAAAGTTCTAGAATAGGTGTTTGAAGTTCTAGGTGAGGGCAGTCGTAGGCTTTTCGGTAAGGAACCAGCCTTGTTCGATTCCAAGTACCGACAAGTCATGGCTGAAGTGCCCTTGGGCAAAGAACCTAACCCCCAGTTGCTCCCTGGGCGCTGTGCTGGCTGCTCACTGCTCCGGGCACATGTGCTCACTTCACCTGTGTGTGTTGTGTGTTTCACTGCATGGATGGGTTAAATGCAGAGGACCAATTCCGCTGTGTGCAAACTGTATCACTTTGTTGCACTCTCTTTGTAGTAGCATGTGTAGCTCAGTGTAAAATGAGAAATTTCTGAAAAAAAAGAAAATGCCCCAATCTCCATGCCTCTGCCACCACTCATCTGAGTCTGTGCATGTACATGTACTGTACAATAAAACATGAATAAAAATAAGTAACATTCTTGCTCAATAACTTGAAATTTACAGTATGTTCTGTCTACTTTCAATAAATTAAATCCTAAAAGCAAACAGATAAAGGAACATCATGTGTATGACACCAGTCGGTCTAAGAACAATGAACTCCACTTTGTCTCTGTGTGGGTAATGATCCTTAACACTGCTTTGCTACACAGGCTGCGATGTTCATTGCTTATTTATATTCATCAAGTTTATGGTGTCGTGGTCAAATCCATGCATTCATCTCTCAGCCAATATGTATATGTGCATGTGCATGTGTGTATGAGGGGTACCGCTCGTTGTGTTCGCATCAAACATTACACTCCAGTATGATTAGGATGAGCAAGCATATCGTTCTTACATCTCGTAAACAATGAAGCATGCCAGATGGTATGATTATGTCCACAAGTGTACCATCAGGAGAGCAAAGTTATCAATTTAATGGGATGCTCAGACATGACACCCACTTAAACATCAACTTAAATTAACAGCCGTATTTCCCCTTAGGGGAAAAAATATGACAAAAACATGCTCGGCTCGAGGAAGCAGACAAATCAAATGTGTGAGCTATTCATGATTTTTGTCATGTCCCCGATTTGGAATGTAAGCTTTTGGCTGTTTGAAATGTCAGGTAGATAAGGTAGAGAAAAAAAAAAACGCTCCAGGGCCGAGTCAGCAGCACACACTCGCAGGTTAGGTTTACTACTGGGAGAAATGATTTTTAGTACGAGTCTACATTCCACCCGAAGAAACTAAAATAACTTCGCACACATCAGCAGGGGCAGTGAGTCAGGGATCTACAGGGGAACTGAGATTCTTCTGTGACCTTCTTCTAAAGCAGTAGGAGTCTATTATGTATGGCTCAATTTAAGTGGGAAAACACGTTTGCTCTGGTCCCAGCAGGGTGATTCAAGTGTTATGGTGGACGTAAGCAAGATTCTTCCTCTTAATCCACGGGCCAATCTGTGTACAATGGCGCTAAGGGCTACCTTAGAGACATCAAATTAAGCTTAACATGTATGTCTTTGTAATGCACAAATAAATGGAAAACCCGTGTAACCATG
Organism: Xyliphius kryptos; assembly: GCA_025769995.1. Lineage (NCBI taxonomy): Eukaryota > Metazoa > Chordata > Actinopteri > Siluriformes > Aspredinidae > Xyliphius > Xyliphius kryptos. Next base: position 9,481,875 of record JAOUQT010000023.1, read on the forward strand.
TAGAGAACATGCAAACTCCACACAAAAATTTCCCAAATCATCCCACTCGGGGTTCAATTCCAGGTCTTCTTGCTTTTACGCGACAGCACTACAATACTGGTGCGCAACCGTGCTGCCCACAGCTTTTATTTTAATTCTTAAATACAAATAAAACTATTACTGCCCTGAAAAACCTTTGCCATTACAATACACTAGAGGTATGACTCTAATAAAATAGATTGTTTTGCTCCATCGAACGAGTACATTACAGTTCAGATTGTTAATTATAACCAACTTGTCACTCCTGGTCAAATATACGGTTGTAAACACCATTCCTTTGCTGCTAAAACATATCCCATAATTCACTGCTGTCTTTCACCTATGTCCTATGTAAGTCATCTTGACATGATCAGAGAGTGTGATGGTGTATTTATATGCATAAGATGCATATTAATGCGAGTAGGTAACATTTCACTTGGAAATGGCAACATGACTGATGGCACAATGAAAGCTACAGGGGAACAGACTTACTTTGCAATGCTAACTGAGCACTTATGTGCTTTTGTTGATTAGCATTTTTTTGGGGGACAAATGCAAATGTGCAATACTTACTGACAGATCAGGTGCAGATTGCAAAAAAAATATGAGTAAACGGATACCCCTTACACACACACATACACACAAACACACACACACATACGAACCTCTCGTTTATCATTTTACCACCCCGGAAAAAACTCATACAGAAAAGGAATAGGCATAAAAGAGAGACTCATTCAGGCGAGAACTCAGCGGCCATTTGGTTTGCTGCATTGCTTTTCCCCATTTCGCCCGAGCTGTGTGGATGACTGCCATTGTTCTGATGAATCCACCGACACAGATTGTGGATCACTTCCATTTCCGCCAAATCGAGCCAGCATGGTGTTTTCCACCCTCAGCACCTTTTTCCTACGAAAAAAATCATTCGTGCATCAAATAAGTTGTAGTAGTACCGTGAAGTTTGACCTTTTGCTCTCAGGAAAGCAGCAGTATATTTGCTAAATCTATTACACCCTTTACAAAATAAAAATACGGTATATTTTCATATACGCTGAACGATCACTTTATTAGGAACAGTCATTTTGTCAGTCATTATATTCATTCATTCATTCATTCATTATCTTCTCCTAAGCAACATAGGACTGATGCCCATGGGGAAAAACTGGGCAGAAACAATGCTAGACAAGGCTTTGCTCCATAGACACACACACATTCAGACTAAGGGCCACTTAAAATCACCAATTAGCTTAACATTCATGTCTTTGCAAGGCAGAAGGATGCCATGTGACCGCTCCTGTCAACAGGAAACACAGATCTGTGCACAGGATTTTCCTCCCTATGCCCACAGTGTCAAAGCTCAGTGCACATTTACTGCGCTTTAGCTCCGGAGGAAATTCTCTTCCTACTTCCTGTGTCTGGGGCAGTTTTTTCTACCTGATGTGCCACTAAACATTTCCCCCCCATGTTTTTTCAGTGGGAGTATGAATGATGATTAGATTTTCTTGGCAGGTTTTCTAGCTGATTCTGGGTTGGTTCATGCCGCTGCTCAGAGGTGTTTGCCTACAGCTCTGGAAGTCATTACTGGCTTGTGTTTAACATCCGAGCATCTGCTCTCATTTCTGAGAAAGAAAGGGAGACAGAAAGTGCAGACTGCTGATAAAGTTCTCCATAAAGAAAGCATGTTAGCATAGCTAGATAGACTTGACAACGTTGTTAGTGCAAACCAGTTATACAATTATTTTAAATAAGCCCAGAATATTATGTTGTTACTCCTGATAGAATGAAGCAATCTAATCCAAAAAATACGCTCCATAACTTGATGTATAATGATTGCATGAAACCCAAACCTTAGAATCCTTAAAGGTTCTCTCAGAGGAAACGCAACCCATATTTTTCCTTTGTGTTGCAAATTCTTTAATTCATTCACTTCTTAATTCAGATCTACCATTGCCTAACCAGCAACTCTGGCCGCAAGGGAAGGAATAACACTATACAGGGCGCCAATCCATCAGAGGGCACACAGTAACAAACACAGTCTCCCACTAAAGGCCACTTTAGAGACACCAATTAACCTAGCATTTATATCTTTGGAATGCAGACCAGGAAAAAACCTGCACGAACAGAGGGAGAAAATTCCAGTGTCGTCCCACCCCGTTATCGAATCCGGGTCCTTCTTGCTGTGAGGTGACAGCTCTAGCTACCGTGTCACCACGTCGCCTGCGTCGTGAAATAATTCAGTTAAAACACACACTTGAATATCCTTACCGGTTTGTCTTTAACACAGAGCCTCGGCTGAAAATAGGAGATGGAAAACTCAGTGTATAGGAAAACGCTCTTTATTGAAAGAACACCGTTACACACACGTAGTCAGACTTGCTCAACTCACTCACATATTCCTTAACCCTGTTAATTCCCCTTATCAAACACATTCACACTTAACATAAACTAACTAACATTCCATTTAAACTAAACTTACCATAAACAACAGACACCAAAATTAATTCATTAACCAAACACATTAAAAAGAATATCCGCAGCAATAGTACGGCGCACTGCCTGCCACAAGTCCAAACCACGCCCCATCCACAGTGGCGGATGCTACAATATTCTGTAACTCTCATTAGAATAATGCAATCAGAAAAAAAAATTGATTAATGTATGTGTAATTAAACCTCAGAACCTTTAAGGGTTTTCTCAGAGAATAACATAAAAGCTGAAACCCAGTTTATTCCATTGTGTTGCATATTAATTTAGCATGTATCATCTGAGGCATGTGCTCTTGTCTCTACAAAAGAAAGAGAGACAAAGGCTCCTTGTATATCCCGCTCCAAATAAGACGTAAATGCTGTTATCCCACATAAAGCATACAGTTCTCACAAACTACCTGTTCTTTTCTTAGGAAATGCTCATCCTCTTCTCATAGTCCCACACACATTTTGACTGTAAATCTAAGCTAATTATGGCAGCATCCTTATTTATCCTTCATCATCATCACCAACACTCTGTCAACTTATCACATGTACAGTATATTTAGCAAGTGTTTTTGAAGACATTTCTGGCTCAGTTTGGCATTTATATGCCTTGTTAGCAAATGGTTTTGTTACAAAAGTCATCAATGGCTACCCTGGCTATAACATGTACTGGAACAAGAAGATAGTTTTGGCTCCGACTTTCAACTATAGGTCTTATATGATATGATGCATATAAGTCCCTTTGTCAATAATACTTTATATATTATTTATATATTATATATTATTTATTATTTTTTAATTATATTATTTTATATTATAATTTATATATTATAAGGTACGCATTAATTTGAACAACATTTACATTTATGTAAAGGATGTGCAACATGCCAGGGTGATCAAGGTTAGAAATGGACATGCACTGAAATGGAGAAGGGATGAATAAAGTGACAGATGAATGAAGAGAATGACAAGGAAAGAATAATGGTAGGCATAGAAATCTGGTATGAAAATGCCAAGCAAGATGGGAGTGGTGTTTTCAACTAGATTATTCGAAGTTCTTCTTGATAGTGAAATGATGCCTGAGGAATGGAGGTTTGGGAGAGAGTTGTAGAAGCTAGGCTTAGTCTGGAGTGACTGTAAAAAGTGAAGAAAGTATTTACACTGCATTTATGGCATTTATCACAGTCTATACTGTATATTTTTGTGGCTTTTGAATCATTAGATTACGGAGAATCCAACAGTACCATTGTGAAATGCAAATTCTACATCAGTGTATCATTTGCAGCTTTACTAATTGCTGTTTTTATGGTCAGTTTGTGAAACTCAGCTTTATCACTCTCAGCTTTGTCATTGAACAACATTCTTTCATACTTGTAAATCATTTAGAAAGAAAAGTGTCTGCCAGATGAATACATCTGAATACGAATGTGAAAGAGAGGCCCTGGTGTGGTTCCAGCTAGGAAACCCATATCGCACACATACAGAAACAAATATACATTACATACTCAGATACGCTTCACCCTACAGGCCCACTTTCACCGTCCATTTAAAGCTTCAGCATGTTTTATTAGAAAATCATTTCGAACTGAGAGGGGTAGGGTGTCTAATGACAAGCATCATTTACACACCAGATATCATTTCAGCACAGATATCATGATCGAGTCAATCATTTTCCATCTGCGTGACCAAAAAAAAGATGGGCTGCTTGCTGTGTACCCCAACACTGATTTAATGTTAAAACATAAAATACTGATAAATTACCCACTCGGATAAAAGCCGACTCTCACAGCCGGTGATGCTGAAACGTAGAAATGTGAGACATCTGCGTTGCGTAGAAAGCAATATCCATTTAAAACCTGCTTTAAAAGCTGTGTTTAAGTTTATCACATGACTAAATAGATCATTATGGTTTTTTCAGACAAATATGCATGATGTCTCCACTGCTAACTTGCTCGAGTTTCGGACTTGCATGGGTTTCCATGGAGTCTGTCTCCAGCGGGATTGCAGAGCTGTTTCCATGACGATTGGCCACCTGTTGTTCCGGGGCTTTCACACGTCTGTCAGGAGACTAGCGGCAAACGGGGATCTCGTGTTACATCAAGATTTTTCTTTGTTTGATCCACAGAGATTAAGTTCTGCTTGGTAACAAATTCCGTTGTTCATACTAATAAGCCATAACTGATTTTTTGTACATGCATGTCCATGCACTTATGGACTAATTGTACATCCACAATTATTATCCAAATGTCTGACATTTGTCAAAATTACGCCAAAGTCTACTTTTCAAATATCTATTTTATAGTAAATGCAATGGTGCCAACGGAGCAATATTCTCATCATGCCAGTTTACCCTCAATTTACGTCTCACATCATCACAATCCCCCTGTGGGCCACTCGGGCCATTTGAAGGGCAGGGGAAAAATTAAAAAAGACACCTGGTGCAAAACACGGGTCCCCATCAACTTGCATAAAACTGCTCTAGAGAGCACATCATAATTATTAAAGACAGGGCATCCTAAAAAAAAAACAATAAAAATCAACTTTCCTATTTTATGGGCAGACATGTGTATAATTTCTGCCACTCTAGATGGCACTTTTTACTATGGTAACACGAGGGAAGGAGCTGTCACCCTTCCCCTGAGTTCACCAGGGTTCTAATCCCTGTTATATACTGTAACTTTAAGAGGAAACTTAAATTCCATACAGATGCCTTGTCAGATAATCTATGTATGTATATACAGGGGTTGGACAATGAAACTGAAACACCTAGTTTTAGACCACAATAATTTATTAGTATTCGTCTTGGGAATGACACATACAAGTCTTGCACAGTGGTCTGAGGGATTTTAAGACATTCTTCTTGCAGGATAGTGGACAGGTCACTACGTGATGCTGGTGGAGGAAAACGTTTCGTGACTTGCAAAGTGACTCTTGATACATCACAAAGACTTGCTGTCTTGGTCACAGATGCGCCAGAAAGACATGCACCAACAATTTGTCCTCTT
>JAOUQT010000023.1:9536368-9548066 GCA_025769995.1 Xyliphius kryptos
GGGGGGGTAAATGAGGGAGGGGCCTGAATGTGAAGCGGAGTTTAAACAGAGCTCCGAACCCAAACATGTGATACGATTAAACGGCGTTCTCGTCGGTTGAAACCTCCCACTATGGGCACGCTTATAAAAGTCTTCTTTATAAAAGAAAAAATTAATCCGCTTGAACACGATGACGCCGTTCTGAGGCGCCGCGCTGCAGGGGCACGCTGTGGGCCCGCTGAGGGCGCCCATCTTCCCTCAACTCAGTCGTCCAGTACCGGGTCTCTCTCTTTCTCTCTCATCCACCAATCATGTGATCACCTAGAATCTGAGTCACTGGTGTCTGAAGAGGAGGAAGAGGACGAGGATGAAGAGGAGTCAGAGCTGGAGCTGCTGGCACTGAGGCGCGTGGGTGCGGGGTGCTGCTCCACACTCGTACTGGGCTTCTCCACTGAGAGAGAGAGAGATTAAGAGACTGTTATAAAACGGGTAGCTCTGTACCTTAAATCTGATTGGCTGAGCCGTTTGTCCAGCCATGACATCATTAATAATAACACACACCTCTGAGCGCTTTACATTCGTATCAGTGTGTGATGTACATTATTTTCCTGATGTTTTTATGAGATGTGTTCTGTAATTTGGCCACTAGATGGCAGTATTCTATGGTTTGTAAATCCGGAAACCTGTTACTCAGCGATTACTGTTCATTTTAATGACTTGACAGTGAGACACTGATTTGCGTTATAGATTAGTGTCACGCTGTATTCCTCACTGCACCCATCCTCCTTACCTTTGGGTTTTTGGGGCTTTTTGACGGAGTTGAGCTGCCCACTGACGTCCTGCAGCCTCCTCTCCAGCTCCCTCCTCTTCTCCAGAGCCAGCTCCTCACGAGACTTCCCTCCAACCGGCTTAATCACTGCGCGCACACACACACACACACATTGGTCACTTCAGTGAACCTGGGATCTGAACCCACAACCCTTAGATTGCAAGCCCAACACCACTGAGCTACCAAAACCCGGTTCCAAAAGGCGACGCCCACAATCGGTGTGCGTATGAACACTTACCGTAGGGTTTGCGTGGTTTTTTGCGCAGGCAGCTGGCGACGTAGGTCTCGAGCTCGCGCAGGGTGGAGGGCTTCAGCGTCTCAAAGTCAATCTCGATCTCCTCGGGGTTGGTGTCCCGCAGCGAGGGCTCGCGCGTTTGAATGATGTGCACCACGCGCCCCAGCTTGTCTCCCGGCAGTTTGTTGATGTCCAGGCTGAGCTGCCGCTTGGCGTCGTAGCTCATGGGCAGACCCTCCTCCTCTTCCTCTGAGTCGTAGTGTGGTACAAAAGTGGGTGGGGCTGTGAAACGTGACGCGGCGGACGAGGATTTCTTCGTCGTCCTGGAAAAAAAATAAATAAATACCATGTTTATCAGATCAAAGTGAAACTTCAAAGAGCAAACTAAAACCAAAACCTCAGAAGGGCGCAGTGTGTGTTTACAAATGATAAAAGTTTAAATTAATTAATTAAAGCTAACAGTCATGGAGAGAACATGCAAATGACACCGAATGAACAGCAAGAGTGCCATCTCTCTGTCACAGTGCAGAGTTTCAGATTTTACAATAAACAAAAAACCTAAGTGCAGCACCCACACTGGCCACTAGATGGCACTCAGTGATATCTGCTGGGGGTGAATTTAGGAGGCGGTTCTCACTTGTTGCTCTTGTTGTTCTTTTTGGCCGGCGCCCGTTTGCTCTGACCCGACATGGACGTCAGCTTGCTGGATTTGTTTTTGGGCGCTTTGGGGACTTTCTCGCGCTCCCTGTCGGCGCTGCGCCCGCTCTTGTGCTTCTCCAGCTTCTTCTTCTTCTTTTTGTCCTTCTTCTTCTCGCGCTTCTTCTTGGGTTTGATGATGGGACCGGAGGACAGCGCCGCCAGCTGCTCGTGCACCGCCCTCAGCTGTGGGGCAGAAACCGGGTCCATCAGTATGAGAAGGTCATGTGATCTGAGAGTTCGGATTCCATACGCGTGTTCTCGTATACGTACCTGAGTGCACACCTGGTCCTGCAACTGCGCCAGGCGCTGCGCCCGCTCCTCCTCGCTGTCCGAGCTGGGGCTGCTCTCGCTACTCGGCTCGCTCTCGCTGCTCGGCTCGCTCTCCGATGATGACGAGGGCGATGAAGACGAGGACGAAGACGAGGACGAAGACGAGGATGAGGAGGAGTGCTGCAGTCCCATCATGCCCATGTTGTGACCCAGAGAGCTTTGTGCCAAACCCTCGTCCTCTTCATCTTCCTCCAAGACTTCGTCCGGCATCTTGGCGAAACGGAACTCGAACACGTCCTGCGTGCATTAAACGTGAAAACCGGATTAAACTTGCGCGCCGTGTAACTGCTGAAGGTTCCATCTGTAGCACCAACACATTTAGTGACCCCTCCCACCAAAAACTAATCACACTCACTGAGGATCTAATCTGTAACCAGGACGAGCAACAAAAAAAAAAATGTAATTTTCACCTTTATAAAGATTTAAATTGAGTATTTGTTGTGTTCAGGTTTTGTATGTAACGTGGCTTTGAGATAAAGTTTTAAACTGCATGAACAACGCTGAACTTTTGCCTAAAATAAGAACGTGCAGTGGCGCCATATCACCACACGATGGCGACAAAAAGACACTTAATGTTACTGTGAGCAGAATTCTGCAACAGAATCATTACTGCCACAAACTAAAAAAGATTAAAATAAATGTATTACATAATAACATCCTTAATGTTCAAACACGTGACTTTACAGACAGAGAACTCATTAAAACTCAAGCCACAAAGAAAAACCCAATATTCCACAGTCAACCTGAACCAGTTTTGATAAGTGTTGGTTAATGTGTGTGTGTGTGTGTGTGTGTGTACCTGAAGTCGGCGTGCCATGGCCACCACGTCATGCTCCGGTGGATTGTACTTGTAGCAGTTTGAGAACATGAGTCGAATATCAGCGCTGAACTCCTGAGCATTTCTGTACTCACGCTCATCCATCTTCCTCTGAGAGAGAGAGAGAGAGAGAGAGAGATGGTCACACAGTCATTAATAGAGAGAGATACCAGACTGAATGTGTGAGACATGAACACACAGAGAGAGAGAGAGAGAGAAAGAGAGAGAGAGACAGGACAGACCTTGATGGTGCTCAGGTCCATGGGGTGTTTGATGATCAGGTGGTAGTCGTGCAGGCCGAGGAGCGACGCGTCCACCGGTTTGTAGAAGGGCCAGGCGTAGGCGGCGTGCTTCCTGCCCAGCAGCTCTTTCAGGATGGAGTTGCAGTAGCGCAGCTGCCCGCTCAGCTTGGCGCGGTGTTTGGGCGTGCGACTCTGCCGGGGCGCGTCGGGCAGGTCCTTGCAGGGGGGTTTGATGGGGCGCCGCGGAACCGACCGGCCCATGACCGGTTGCAGGTGGGCGGGTTCTCCGGCGCCCAGCCCGTGCACCAGACTGGGTACCGGGGAGAGAGAGAGAGCGCCATGGCCCTTACCCATTCCCAGGGCACGGCCGGGGGGAGGGAGGGGAAAGCCGGTGGTGCTGGGGGTGGTGGTGTCCGCTTTACGCTTCACTCCCTTTTTCTGCATAAAACAGCACAATTAAATACAGACACCTCAAAAACAACACTCACTCTCACAGCCAGCCGTGCGCACTCTCACAGCCTTGTGGTCCGAGTGGGAGTCGGTCCGTACCTTGGCCGTGGGCTGAGTGGGAGGGAGAGTCATGAGTGTAGGAGGTTGTGGAGGAAGAGGAGGAGGATGTGGAAGAGCATGAGGAAGTGGAAGTCCTGGTTTGGTGAGCAGCATGTGAGAAGAGGTGGAGAAGCGCGAGTCCGGGATGTCGGGAGGAGAGGAGGGCGAGTAGGCGGATTGGGACACGGCCGGGACCTGCTGCGCTGCGATGACGCTGCCTCCTGGTGGACAGAGCACAGAAGACGTAAAGCAACGTGACAAACCCTCAGCGCCGTCAGCGTCCGGCCTGCACTCACCTTTGCCCCGGCGCGCCTTACCCGCTTTAACACCCCTGCCTCTCGGAGTGGGAGGGGGCAACTCGATCTCCTCCTCAGGCATCTGAGCCACCTTCTGCAGGAAGACCTTCTCCAGAGACTGGGCCATCAGAACGATGGCGTCTGTGGGCTGCGTTCAAAAACGGAGCGTTCCGTTTAGTACTCCCACAAGCCTCTGGGTATCAGCAGCACACGGTCAGGTGGAAAAACCCCAGCAGGAACTCTCCGGGGGGGAACCATAGCAACCCGACTCAGCAGAGGGCGAGAGGGCGCAGCGAGCTCACTCACCTTATTGTAGATGTAGCAGTTGGTAAACATGGTGTTGAAGTCCTGGATGCACTCGCTGGCGCTGCGGTAGTAGTTGTTCTCCAGCCGTTTCTTTATAGTTCCCATGTCCATGGGCTGCTTGATGATCTTGTGGTAGTCCTGAAACAGAAGGTCCATAATCAGGCGTCGGACGCTCAGCACATTCACAGGAAGCGCAACTTAACGCAAAGAATCCACACGTCGTTAAACCGTCCAACTGATCTACAGTCTCTCCGTTTACATCAGTGATGCAGCGTCCTGCGTTTAAAACATCTGAGAGGAACTTTAAATCTAGAACTTTCAGACATTGGGTTCAGGTATCAGTACTGGAACCCATAACGGCCAGATTCCATTTTTTAAACACCGACTGTGATTCCAGAGGCCGCACGCAGAAGGATGTATACACACACATCACTCCAAAGCTTTAGGATTTATAGAATCCAAATTCATTAAAAAAAGATGGTTCCAGCTCCATCAGAGGGTCATCAGCTACAGTATCATTAAATACAGAGCGCGGGAACCGAAGACGCGGCGCTGCAAACACGCCGAACAACCAACAAAGAAGGAGAACAGGTCACATGACCCTGCAGCTTCAGCACCAGAGTGACGCTGCTGTGGTGACACCATGCACCAGATTGCAATACGAGGTTCTCCTTATGAGCAGGAACCCCAACCTAGTAACTACCCCCCCCCCAAAAAAAACACCACAACCACTCAAATAAAAATACACAAAACAGGTGTATTTAATTTAAATTACAAACACCAACATGATTTCAGAATTGACAATAGTTTGGGGAAGGCCCTGTACTGTTCCAGCTGTATCCCAGAGTACACAGCATGTTCTGTAGACATGGCTACAGAGTGAGTTTGGGGTAAAAGAAAGGTTCTGGTTCCTTAACCACAATTCTACGACTACACCTAATGACACGGTTGAGATGAACTACAAAAACCGTAAACCCAACATCGGTGCCCGACCTCACAAACAGCCCTCTGAATAAACAACCAGCATTCTCACAAACACACCCCAAAATAATGGACTCATTCATAATGAGATGATATCAAATCTGTAATCGGTGTAAAATAAAGGTGTCCCAGTACTTTTGTTTAGTGTATCTACAGTACAGTACTAACTGCAGTTCCAGTATAATTTATATAGAATGCTTTACAGTATAGAAATGTTACAAAGCTGATTTTAAATCAACCAATAAACCAAAACAAATAACCAGATATAAAATAATTAATATGTAAATCAGGTGATTTAAAATCATCACAACTCAAAATATAAAATACTGCACTTTCAGCCGTTAGCCTCTGGGGGCTCCTGTCCGCTCAAGTGACACACGTTCAGGTACGAACTACAAGCAGCTCTGACTTACAGGCAGGTTGAGACGGACGGCGTCCACCGGCTCGTGGAAGGGCCAGGCGAAGTGGTGGCGCCACAGCGCCTTCGCCATCACCCTCTGGAGGTACTGCAGCTGGTTGGTGACGCGGCTCTGCCGGTTGGGATCCGCCATCAGGGCATGCTGGGAAGGAGACTGCACCGGCGTGGGGGAGAACGGCAAACCCGGGCCTTCAAAGCCCTCATAGAGGAGCGAGGGCTTGCGGATCCGTTTGCCCGGGTTGGCCGCGCTGGAATCCATGCCACCCGCCATGACAGACCTGCTGGAAAAAAACAGCCGAATTTAACCTGTTCCCTGCCGCGGCGTCCCGTTCCCTCCGCCGAACAGCCATCAGGAAAATATGGACTTTCAAAAATCCATTACATCTCTGTGTTTTAGTTTTGTTTCTGAGCTGAATAACACGAAACCAAATCAGATTCGTCTGAGAAACACAGAATTAACACACACACACAAACGCTGCGTATATAAACACAATATAAACTAAAGATTTATTATTTATTTCCATCAACAATTAAATAATTACAGACATTAAACACAAACACAATGTCTGTGAGTAGAACTCAAAATTCAAGACAAAACTTATCAAAATAATAAACGGAATGGAACGCCGTATTCGTCGCGGGGCACGCGGTTCTGTACGCTCACTCGCGGAGAATACAGTGGATCGTATATATTCCTATAGGAACGAGCAAAGTAATTAAAATGAAGAAGGGGCGAGAAACTTATCCAAACTGCTTCATTCAAATCAACGTGAGGGAGGAGCCTGTGTGCGTCAGAAACCATTCCGACACGCTAACGCACATTTAACGCAATCATCCGCATTGACAACCTGCAACGATTGATCTCATTAATGTAAATGCGACTGACACAATGAGCGTATACGTAACCCCTGCTTATTGGCATCCCAGAATGCCATTTGCGATGCGTTTTTAACATAAATTTAAAATACTTTTTAAATGTTTATTCTTGTCGTGTTCCCGAAAGTTGTACAGTTTTGTGGATTGTTGTATTTAAACAGTTATAATGGTATATAATGTGCATTTAAAGCTTTATGAACACTTCATATGACAAACTGTAAACTCTTAAACATATGGAAATTTTGTAACGTATAGCGAAAATGACCCAGTGAACGTATATGATGCAGTGAAGCTGTGAGTATTGATCTGCTGTACATGCTGTAGTGGAGAACTTTCAGACGTGTTCAAAATATACAATAAAAAATCTATGAGGTTCATCCTACGGGCCGAACCGAACCGTTACACCGCTGCCTTTACGAATCAGGACCTTTACATTCTCTTTTTGTTTAAACTAAAAATCCAAATGAATATATCTGTACGTATTAACCGAAGTGTCTCTGCTGCTCTGGATTAAGTGTCAGATTAAGGATTTATACTTAAATCTATATGAACTGTGATTAATGTAACTGGTGAAGTGGAGCGCACATCTCTCTGTCGTATATAAAGAGCGAGCTGATGGAAGCTCTCTCACTGGTCTGAGCGTGCAGCTGATGAACGAGCGTTTTCACACATGCAGCTCCGGTGTGAACGACGCGGAGAGTCTGCCGTTTATTTCAGGGCTCATGTTACCCGGTCAGCGTCTCTACAGACTGAACAAAGCTCTGAGGTGCAGCTGGATTTAGGAACTCTTCACTGAACACATTAAACACCGCTGCAAGTTACATTAAATGTAATTCTATATAGTTGATTATATACTGCTGCAGGGGTGTGGCCTTCCCCAAACAAGCACAGTATGGTGTGCACACTGGAGGTCTCAAACTTAAATATTACACGGTGATGACACTACAAGGGCTGCTGTGATTGGTCGATGATTAAAATACATTGACGTCAATGTTTTAAGCTGACGTACCGGATTTGTTTTTATTTTTTATGATGTTTAATTTTGCGTCCTTAAATGTGTTCATTTAAAAAAAAAAGTTTTTCCTTAAGGGCATGAGGTCACAGAGTCTCAAGTCATTGGTCAGCGCCACCCGGAGGCGGAGAAGAGATTACCAAATGTTTTCAAAAGACCAAAAGCATTTACTGTATGGAGTTACTTTAAAATGGTCGAAGACAAAAGGGTCATTTGAACACGCTGCTGATCTTTAATGGTGTGTTGTGGCAGCACCACCACGATGCACGATCACCTTAATCGCGGGCGCTCTTCACCGCCACCGTGAGGGATGTGATTTGTGCTCGATTTGTAGACGTGTTCTACCTCACTAAGAAAATGTTCACATTATTTTTTATGTGTGGCAAATTACACAAATATCACATTATAAATGAGATTAGCGTTGCCATGGAGACGCGCACTTTGTTTTATTATGGAGAACCTGAATTTGATAAGTTTTAAACAGAAAAATGGATTTCTTAGTTCGAATAAACTTGATTTGGTTATTCTGCCGGAGGTCCAGTTTTGCAGTATGCGGCCAAAATAAAATGACCTTACATCAGATTATCTGTTCTTTTCTGTGAAAGGAAACTAATCGTTTAGACTAGTCGACTAATCGATAAAATGGTCGAACAGTCGTTAGCGACAGCACTGATCCGTACACAAAGTAAACGTCGCAATTTAGCTTGTTATTACTTTTGAATATGTAATTTAAAAGAAATTAATACAAAAATCCATTAAAGATAAAAGGACGTTGCCGCGTTGGTCGTGTCATTGAGGCGTACCACATGGGCTGCGTCCCAATGCGATGGTATTTAGCCAAACAGTCGACAAATACAACGATGTATGTAATGCGACAATGTAGGTCGATCGATGCAGGAATAGGGCTGAATGTACATTAACACAACATGCAGATGATTCAATAAATACACGCAAAGTCACTGTGAAGCCCTCTTGCCCAATCACACCTCAGGGTCGGGGTCATTAACACTCCAAGCACCCTTTATTAAGTGTAAACGTGTTTCTCTCATGGCCTCCTTAGTGCACTTCAGCTATACAGTACGGGTCGATTTGGGTTCCGACCACTTACCCGGCTTCGGAGCAACAACATGGAGGAACCGGTAAAAGGCAATACTGTTTTAAGAGGAAAATCCTAACGTAGATGACGCAAATAAATTCAACTTCTGCTTACAACAATAAAAATTTGAATTTATTAAAATAAAAAAATGCATTTTACGGTCCGTTGTTTTGTCCAGGTAAACGTCCTGGGCTCTATAAAACCCCGTCCCAAATTGCTACTAACGCATTAACCATGTTTACTTCATAGGGCGTGAAGTCGCTAGCGTGCTGCTAAGCTAGCACACTACTCGATTACACCACGTTGCCATTTGGGCGCAGCCGCTGCACTGGACCTCGCTTTGGTTCCCGACGCCCTTTTTTGGACCTAAAATAAAGCCAACCCGTCCCGACAGACCACCGAGGAACAAATAGAGCTGTTTACCTGTCAATAGACGGGTTGACGGCCGCCTCCATCCGGATGGAGCGGGTTTATTGAGATATTTGAGCGGTTTTGTTGTTCCGCGTTCTGCTCAGCTCTGTCACCATTCACCGCTACAACAAGCAAATGGCGCCTTTCGGTTTCCGCCCTCACTTGTTTTAAACGACAGCCACGCCTGGACCAATCGCTTCGCAGTCCCGCCCATCCGTCCGACACGCCATTGGCTCACGAACCCTGCCAGTCAAGTTATACACACACCCACTTACATAATGGCGACTGTGTGCCGACTCAACCATCTCGTTGTGGGGAGGTCTGATTCCGCCTCGGATTTGACTGCGAATTCATTCCATAAAGCGAATTAATAATTAACAAACTGTTAGGTTTTTAAACCATGTCTGAAAACATTGTGCGTTTATCATCTAAAGAACGTTATAATCTACCGATTTGTGGATCTTACCCCCGATCCGACGCCTTTCACCGAAAAGTCACATGGCGGCTTCTTCTGTAATGACGGAAATGCAGTTCCACATTCGACCGCCAGACGGAGCGGCCAACGACTGCTTTGAAATTCAACGTCAAAAACTGGATTTAAAATACATCAGTGTTTGGAATACACGTTTAACACAATTCTGTTCAAAATTTAGAATGAATTAAATACATCTGGCCATTAATCTGCTAATTATTTAAGACTAAGTATTCATTACTTTGCTTGTACTAATCAAAGGCAAAGTCCTCACTGACTCATCACTAATTCTCTCGCTTCCCAAGTACCTACAGGGCTGAAAGCTGGCATCGTGATTCCCATCCATCCGTGGGCCTCCACAGGGGCAACCTTCCCAACCTGCCACCTTCCCAAACAGGCTGGACCAGTCCGTCCATCCATCCATCCATTATCTTCCGCTTATTCCTCTACGAGGGTTACAGGGAGTTCCCTATGCCCATCCAGGGGAGAACATTTCGGGTTCTGGGCACAGGGTGCCAATCTATTGCTGGGCACTCAATCATACATCCAGAAACACTATACAGGGCAATTTAAAGCATTAATTTTACCAGGAATCCATGTTTTTTGGACTGTGGGAGGAAACCCACGAGGACATGAAAACTACCCAGATCGAGATTCGAAACCGGGAATCCCCAGTGCTGAGAGGAGAACATGCTAACAACTAAGCCACCGTGCCACCCATTCCCTACCATGTCCTTCAAAAAATGAATAACTTCTGACTTTCCTACATTTAATTGTTCATTGGGTAAATCATCATCGATTGAAACACCTGAGATGGATTGGGGTCTTCATGAGGACCTACAAGGTTTAAACCCGTGATTTCCCATCATGTCCTTGTAAACCGGGTCCTCTTTCCTTTCCCTTTCCTAAGTTATATCATTCAATATCGCCATCAAACACAAGACCCCTCCAGTGTCACATCAGGCTCTTTGCATGTGTCTACAAGGCTGAAACTTGGCACTGTGATTACCTACCATGTCCTCTGCAAAACTAACATGTTCTCGCTTTCTTACATTCGATTGTTTGTTCTGTATCGCCATCAAATGCAAGACCACAGATGGATTGGCGCTTGGCGAGAACCTACAAAGCTCAAACCCGGCTCCATCATTCCTCATGGTGTTCTTGGAAAACCCTCTGATAAATTCCTGTAAGAAAGTGAACGCGTGGACGCCGTCGTCCCAACTCACACTATATACATTCCTCATATACACTTTAGATGTTAAATCTCCCCAAACCCTCACTCTATAATAATACCTTCATTTAAAATATATAACCTCCAAACACCGTCACTCACTCAGAAACATTTGTGTTTCAACTTTCAGGTTGTTGACTTTCATTCATCTGAACACATTCACTACCAAAACAACAAACATTCTGGGGAACATACCAAATCCACACAGACAAAAAGGGCTATATTCAGAACCCTAAGTCTAACTCCACCAGCTTCAAACTTTTGAATATTTTTCTGCAAATGTAAAAGCATAATAATAATAATACAGCTGTACATCAACTGAATTACCTGTATTACTATACGGTGTTCCATTATCAGCTGTAAACGATGCTCCTCAACATCTCTGGCTAAAAAGTTGAAATCTTAAAATGCATTTTTTTTAAAACTATCACATTTTACACAAACAACATACATTACAACCCCTGAATGTATACACTTCCATAGTTACAACTGCACAATTCATAATGATTTTACACAGTATTTTTTACTCTTAAGCAATAAATGCAATGTTCTGTTTTTCAATATCTTTACCACAGTGCCAAAAGTATTCACTCACCTGCCCTGACACACATATGATCTTAAGGTACATCTCATTCCTAATCCATAGGGGTCAATATGATGTCCAGGCCCTTTGCAGCTGGAACATCTTAAACTTGTCCGGGAAGGCTGTCCACAAAGTTTAGGAGTGTGTTTATAGGATATTTTGGAGCTTTCTTTCAGAAGTGCATTTGTGGTCACACACTGATGTTGGACGAGAAGGTCTGGCTCTCAGTCTCCGCTCTAATTCGTCCCAAAGATGTTCCATGGGGTTAAGGTCAGGACTCTGTGCAGGACGGTCCAGTTCCTCCACAGCAGACTCTGTCCTCCAGGTCTTTATGGA
>JAOUQT010000023.1:9548166-9562017 GCA_025769995.1 Xyliphius kryptos
CAGGTGTTTCAGTTTCATTGTCCAACCCCTGTAGATGTTAATTATTACTTGATTCGCAGCACTTCCAGCCACCACACGTGCCGAAATGTGAAATTAGTATTAGATCCCTGACTGACCTTGATGGTGCTGAGGTCCATGGGGTTTTTGATTATGAGGTGATAATCGTGCAGACCGAGCAGGGACGCATCCACAGGTTTGTAGAAGGGCCAAGCATAGGTCATGTGTTTCTTACTCAGCAGCTCTTTCAGGATGGAGCTGCAGTAGCGCAGTTGGCCACTCAGCTTGGTGCGGTGCCGCGGTGTGCTCTTTGGCCTTGAAAGATCAGGCAGGTCTTTGCGAGGGGGTTTGATGGGACGCCGCGGCACGGACCGGCCCATGACTGGCTGAAGGTGCACGGGCTCGCTGACACCCATGCCACATGTCAGGCTGGGAACAGGAGCCAGCGAGAGGCTGCCACGCCCCTTTCCCATACCTATAGCACGACCTGCAGGGGGCACGGGGAAACCAGTGGTGCTCGGGGTAGTAGTGTCTGCTTTACGCTTCACTCCTTTCTTCTGTATGTGGGGGGAAAAATTATAAAAGATATGTACACTAAATAAGATACTAGCTGCTAAAAACGAGCAATCAAATGATGCAAGCTTATAAATTATCACTGTGTATCACTGTGGACTGCATAGAAACCTGACTTTACTGCCATTTTTTTACAAAATAGTCCATTTGCACATGACAAATACCAAGTTTCTTTATACCCGAATGCTTTTTTAAATATTTTTTACAATTAAAATGTAATGTTTGTATTAGAAGACTTTTATGGCTTGATCTCTGAATGCTCACCGCTGCAGAAATGCTTTATCATTTACTCAATGACTAGATAAACTGTGCGAGTGTATTATATCATATATACCATGCTTTGTTTATAGTATACTATAGATTAAAATCCATACCTTAGCTATGGGCTGTGTGGGGGGCAAAGTCATGATGGGAGGAGGAGGAAGTGCAAGAGGAGGTGGCCCAGGCTTATTGAGCATCATGTGAGGAGAGCCTGAAAACATGGAATCCAGGGTGTCAGGAGAAGAGGGCGAGTAGGCAGATTGGGATACAGCCGGGACCTGATGAGCCGCACTCAGACCACCTCCTAAAATAGAGAGAGAGAGATAAAGAGAGTGACAAAGAAATAAGGAGAGAGACAGAGACAAATAAAGAGAGCGAGATAGACAGATGCGTATATAAAGAGAAGGGCAGATAGAGAGAAAGAGACAGAGATGTATATATATAGAGAGAGCAAGAGTGATATATAAAGAGATAGAGTGAGAAAGATATAAGGGAAGCAAGCCAGAGAAAAAGATATAGAGAGAGATGATGACTTCTGGAGAATCTTAATAATCCCAATTTAATTAAAATAAAACAATAGCAAGATGTGACTTATTCTATCCAAACACCTTGCATTATAAAAAGACTCATCTATTGCCGTCCCACACTCCCACTAACGCACTACTTTTAAAAGCTACCCTCTTTTAAGATCATAAAGATGGGTAGCGACAAACACACCACCCCTGCACTTACCTCTTCCACGCCGGGATTTGCCCATCTTGATTCCTCTGCCCCTGGGTGCCGGTGGGGGTAACTCGATCTCATCCTGTGGCATCTGCGCCACCTTCTGTAGAAAGACTTTCTCCAGCGACTGGGCCATCAGCACAATGTCATCGGAGGGCTATATCACACAAATCGCATGGCATTTATTTATCTTATTCATTTTCAAAGATACTATTCTGCTCATCATGGGAGACTGGGGGTTTCTCATTTATGTGCATGTGTGTGCACATGTTCTCCATTCACCTTGTTGTAGATGTAGCAGTTGGTGAACATGGTGTTGAAGTCCTGGATGCACTCGCTGGCACAGAGGTAGTAGTTGTTCTCCAGCCGTCTTTTAATGGTTCCCATGTCCATGGGCTGCTTGATGATCTTGTGGTAATCCTGGGACAGAAAATGCACCAACACTGAAAACAGTTCAAAGTTGTCATGACATGTCACATGCCGTCATGGCTTCACTGTTGTTGGCTGCACAGAAAGGCTTTGTGGGAAAGGGATACACTGAGCTTCCCAATTTTGTGTCGGCTGTAAGGGAAATTTAGACACCAATTGCACCTTAACACTTGTTTTTTTGCAGTGTGGGAGCGAACTGGAGCGCCCAGAAATCCAGGGTGCAAAACTCAAGACCTTCTTGCTGTGAGGCAAGAAAAAAATGGCTGCAATTTCACAACACACATGTAGCAATTAAGGATTTTCCAATCCAATCACGTGATCAGAAATCGGGCCTGATCACGTGGTTTTACGAAATCGGATATATACTTTATTCTCATTAATTATATGAGTGCTATACATTTCACGATAAATACCCTAGTAGAAGTGTCTCGTCTCCATATAAATGCATGAACAGGTCACAACATTTTATTGCCGTAAACCGCAGCAGAATACGGCACCAGTTTGAGCAGAAGGTGCACAAAACACGTCTGCTGTGTGGAGATACTTTACAGTCGATAAGAATAGCATTGCAATAGCAAACTGCATTACGTGCAAGCTTGGCATCTCGAAAGGGGGAAAGCACAAACTGCGTTTAATACAACAAACCTAATTAGGCGTCTCAAAAACCATACACTCGCAACAATACACAGAATTTACTAAATCAACACAGTCTAAAATGACTCAGCCCGCGCTGCACAAAACATTCAAGCAGGAAAGAAAAAAATGCCCTACGACAATGGAAAAGGCACAAACAATTATCGCCAAGATAGCCCATAAAATAAAGGGGACAACCTGGATCTGCTTATTTTCATTTGTTCATTTTTATTTAACGTAAAAAGTACGAAAGTATCAGATCGGGACTTAAAATCAGATGACTCGGAATAGGATCAAGGCCAAAAAAACCTGATCGGGACATCCCTAGTAGCAATAACTACTCACGGGCAGGTTAAGGCGAATGGCGTCCACAGGCTCGTGAAAAGGCCAGGCAAAATGATGACGCCAGAGAGCCTTCCTCATAACCTTCTGAAGGTACTGCAGCTGGTTGGTAGCGCGGCCTGGGCGGCTCGGGTCCTTCACAGGGAGGTGCTGCGAGGGTGGCAACGGCACTACAGGTGTAGGTGCGAGCGGCAGCCCAGGGGCCTCAAAATCTTCAAAGAGCAGAGAGGGTTTGCGGATGCGTTTGCCAGAGTTGGCTGCGCTTGACTCCATGACACCCATCATGACAGACCTGCTGCAAAGAGACAGACACGGATTGAAGAACAAAATAAGAGAGCAAATAGAGACAGATAGAGGCAGAGACAGATAGGGAGAGGTAGACAGAGACAAAGCAAAGAAAGAGACAAAGATTCAATGTTTTGTATGTTTTTAATGAATTAGTATATATAGTATACACATATAAAAAAACCTATGAAATACAAACTCTGCTACACGTGTTAATGAGTAATACCTTTCCCTGTAGTCTAGATAGTAAGTAAATAGCAATTCACAATAAATTAAATCACTTCTTCACAAGATCTAAACTTGTAGAGTTGTACATATAGACTTGTACACATCTCAATTCAAACACCAACCATACAGGAAACACTGGTGTTAATACGGCTTACAATAGAACACGTGTGTAATATGAGACGCAGCTTTAGTTTGTTCTCTCTATGGGATGTTTCATACCTGTAAGTCCATCTTTGGCGTCTGGGTGAGAAATCTGATACGTTGGAATTGTTTCATTATTAGGTTTGTATCGTTTCTGTGCCAAAATGCGAAAAAAAACCAAAGAGTTTGTGGAAGTTAATCATATGAATAAATTTTAAGAAAACTCGTGTGTGGGTCAGAAATACAACCGGGTCTCTATTAATGACTGGATCGGCGTAGCTCAACACCTTAAATGATTCACATTTTTGATCGCTTCCAGATACTGAGAATAAAGTACATTTGCTCATCGCTACAGCTCTGTCAATAGCATCTTGGGGTGGCAGCAAAATTAAAACGCAGTGGGCAAACAGGTCGGAAATGATTATCTGTCTGAATTTTTATTTTTATTCCTCTCATCACGTCAGAACAGCCAGAGAATCATAGGACATTTTACTTTGCTACAACACGGGAAGTTGACCATAAACACAGATTTTGCATATGAGCACACATTGTGTCAAAGCATCCCAAAGCGACCCAACATTTACGTTTTGCATATCCTGATCAGGGAAGCATGTAAAAATAAAATCAGATGAATGTTTTGTCGCTCCAGCTTTACACAGTAATAAACAGCTAAAAGAAACATTCTCCAGGGCCCCAATACACTATATTGCACTGAATCAGATATGACAAACATTTACTCCAATAACACTGCTAGAGAGATAGGAAGAAAAAAAGAGAGAGAGGTATAGAGTGAGAGAAATAGAAAGAGAGGCAGAGAAAGTGAGAGATGGAGAAGAAAAGAGTCAGTAAGAGAATGAATTTGCCTGATCTTTCATCCATCAGAGGAATTAAGTATGACATTTGGTATTCCAAATAAAAGTCAATCATTGCAGATTTCATCAATGAATTGGGAATTTTGTCATTTTGATTAGGCAAAAAAAAAAAAAAAAAAACCTCCAAAAGTATGAAATGACTCAAAACCTCAGGTCTCTTAACAGCGGATAACAAGACGGTTCTTTTTACTTATTTAGAAACTCAAAAAAGCGAGTGGTCAGTGAAGGCATGAACTAAAGCATGTTATTATAAAAGAAATATAACAGCGGGTACTCAAAATGATCACATGATCTCACTTCATGTTACAGCATCTTCATATTTGCCACAAGGTCATGTGACATTCGTACTTAAAACATAGAGCCGGGGAACGGTGCAGCCTTCTTAACTTTTATCAAAACACTGTAAAACGTTCAGAGTGAGTCAGGAACTGTAAATAAATGAAATTAGAACATTAAGTTATATGGTTATTTTTATATGATTTAACATTTTAATGTCAGTTAAACATAAAGCATAGTTTCCTCCATATTGAATTTACTTTATTTTGGGAATTGTAAATTTAATTTCATTAAACTTTCAAATTGCAACACCCAATCACAGATGTAAACAAAATGGGTGGGGCTTTACTGAGACACAAAACCATAAAATATATACAATTAAAGTAATAAATATAATCTCATTCGTATTCGATTTAATTGCTTGTTAACACATATTTTATGTGGCCTTATGAAAGTACACAGCCTGGGCAGATTATTTGTTAGAGCACGCTACAGCCATGTGATGGAGAGTGTGAGGGATGGAGAGGCAAAGAAAGAAAGACATGCAGATAGATAGATAGAGATAGATAGACAGATAGATAGGTTCATTTTCCCCTATTTATGCAACAGATAACAAGAGAATTGGATGCTCAGTCAACTTATTGTCATCCAACAGAGCACATCTGTACAGCAAGTGTAGACTGAAGACATGTGCGAATACATATGGTAAATAAAATGTCCGCGTGTTCTAAAAGGTGCCAAATTTGAACAGATACTGAAAAATAGCAAACATGTAACTACAGCTGAAAACAAAAACAAAATAAAAATGAATAGAAATAAACCAATTCAACGGCCACTCCCATCAGTTATTCATGATCATAACTGATCATCTTTTTAAAACGTTTGTAAACAAATCAAACCAGAAAGACACGTGACACATTAGTGAACGCACACGATTAGCTTTCCATTTAGCATACAGAATACAAAATACACAAACTCGCGTCATTTTACGCTAATTAGACATACATCATATAAATAACGCCTTAGCTAGAACCCTAATATATCAAATAAACCATTTCAATGAAGATAAATTATACATTTGTCTCACACAATCAAAACATCTGTGTCAGTACTGCAGGTTCAGATACTGGCCACGTCCCAAATAGCTTCCTGGTTATTTGTACAGCGTGCCATGCACAACGCTCAAGGCGGCGGTTTCAAACCCTTTGCAGGGCACTAAACAAGAGAGTGAGCCGTGGATTGGACCAATACAGAGGCGAAAACAACACACAGCATGACAGTATTTTTATGACTTAAAAAGATAAAAACAAAACTTGTTAATACCTACATGTAAAACATACGGAAAAATATGGTCAGTGCCGTTTTACCATTTTGTAATATAATCACATAAATACACAATATATGCAAAATGTAATAAGCCTTATTCATGTCGAAAAAAAAAAACAAACGAAATGTTAAGTTAAATCACTCATTTTGTTAATAAATATTTTATAATAATGTAATAGATGTTATTTTGCAGCCCTACGTAGTGCACTACGATCACATGGAGCCATTTGGGACTCAGCCACTACACAACCCCGAGCCGCTTCGTCCTTTTGTGCTCGGCAATAAATTTCCACAAATAACTGCTATCTGGAAAAACTTGAAATGTTTACCTGTCAATAGACGGGTTAACCTCCGCCTCCATTAGGACGAACCGGTATTTTTATTATTATTATTATTTTATTTTGAGCAGGTATCCCGTTTTAGTGCAGGAGCTCTGCCTTATTGTCAGGAACCGCTAGACTCCGAGAAGCAAATGGCGCCTTTCAGTTTCCGCCCTCGGAGTTATTTAAATAGCAGCCGCGTTTGGACCTATCACATTACAGTCCCGCCTACTTTTATAAAATTCAATTGGCTTACATAAGTGCCAATCAAAAAACAGACGACGCCTGGTTACACAATAGCGGAAGTTCGTCAGCAGTCGATACTCACCTCAGGGTTGCCATCTACAGCTTAGAATATGCTGCAAATCCAGAATCTTAAACATTAGCCCGCTTATTTTTGGAAAATGGATAACCATCCGGAAACGTTCTTGTATGACAAGGAACGTTGTTAATATGACAGCCGTCAAGAAAACGGTTGATTTTAGGCACGTTTTATTAGAATGTGACGTTCCGTATACGTTGCATTACGGTTGTTAATGGTTTCAGAACAGGACATTAAACGGATTTAATGTAACTAGAAATGTACGCTACTAAAGAAGGTGTTCGCACAATTATTTATGTTCGCATGATGGAAAATGTGCCACATTACGCGACTACATGCAGTCAGGAAAAAAATCCATAACGTTTCCAAACCTCCGCATTTTATAAAGTTCCCAAAAGTTTCAAAACGTTTCAATAATGTTCCCATAACATTTCCCAATGTGCTGATCATATTGACAAACGTTTACACAACATTCAAAGACATTCTCATAATGTTCTTAAACATTCCGTCTTTGGATTGTACCTGCCATCAGGTGTCGCCACAGTGAGTCACTCACATTGCTGATCTGCCATATGTTTTGTGCTGATGCCCTTCCTAAAGGAACCTCTGCTCGTTTGTGCATCTCCAATTCACCTAGCATGCAAACAAGGGGAGAACATGCAAACTCTAAACAGAAATTCCTCAAGTCATCTATCTATAATCGAACCTGGATCCTTCTTTCTGCATCGTGACCACACTAACACTGTGCTGTCCATCAAACATTCAGTTTTCATGTTGACATAATATTCCCAAACGTTTTAATAATTGTATTATCAGAGATAAAGGTTCAGTGTGTTATGGAAACTATTAGCAGAAATGGAATATAGTATTTATTTTTATGAATAATTTTTTGATATTATACATGATTTCAGGGGACAAAATGAAGTGTTGGGATTGTTTCTTTTCTTCCGACAGACCTCTTGACCACAGGGGTAGCTTCTATAGTCTATTTTCCACTATGCTTGCACACAGCAGAATTGGTCTGCCACTTTTAACCCAGCCATGCCATGAAACACATATATACACAGATGAGGTGATTAGGTGCCATCAGCCATATTTGACTTGTCCGTACCAGAATTCAAACCAGGGACCTTCCTTAACTGCACCAAATCTTATTCTGTGGTGGAGAAGCTTAAGCGTTCCTATGAGTCTGAGAGTGATACCATCTGGAACTATGCTACAGACTATGTGGACAGTTTATATCTAATTATATCATGAAACATTGGGTTCCTTTTTCTTTTCATTTTCAAGGTTGTCTTTGAAATGTAGGAGGAAACTGGAATACCCAGAGAAAATCCACACAAAAACAGGGTAGAACATGCAAACTCGAAAAAGAAAATTTTCCTGGGTCACCCCACTGTGATTGAACCCGGATCCGTTTTGCTGCATCGCAAAAGCACTACCACCATGTCATCCATTCCAGTGTTCACATAATGTTCCCAAACGTTCCAATTGTTTTATAACCAGACTTAAAGTTTCAGAACCCGGGTCCTTCTTGCTGTGAGGCAACAACACTTATTTTATTATTAATCTTGTGTATTTTTTACATTTATGTAATAAATGTCATGAAAGTCCCTCAATGTGACTCCTATGATACCTAGATACAAAAAAGACTCAGGAACCGTCTTTATATTTTAATTTATTTTTATTTATTTATTAAAAGTGCCCAAAGGAACTAAAGACATGGCAATGTACAGTGATGAAACACTGGCATAAAAATAAGAAAAGTAAAAAAAAAAAAAATAGTTATACCATGTGTTGGAATAAAAATAAAAATAGCTTTTTCAGCATTTTCATTATAGTTGTGATATTTACACCTGATTTTAAAAGTCCTAGACTTTACACAATACAAACACATTAAGAGAAAAGTCCACAAGCATGTTATATACAAGTTAAAAGTGATACCTGATGTGTAATAAAATTAAATTACTAGTCATCTGCTTTATTTCACTTAGTTCATAACCCAAAAGTAACAAGAAAGCGTTCACATTGTCAATTGTCATTGTCAAACACTAGAACATGCAAACTCAACACAGAAATGTCCCAGGTCGAGCCCAAAAGGAGATCAAACCCGAGTCCTTCTTGCTGTAAGGAGAAGCACTAACCCCGTGCAATAAAATGGCTGCTTATTTATTTAATGTGGCTTTTTTTCTCTTTATTGTTATACATTTTATTTTCTGGACCTAAAAACGCACAATTTTATTATTGTTATGATGAAAAAATCTAGCCAGTAGATGACACTATCTCAATATCTGTCTTTGTGCAGAAATAAGATAATATCAAAGTAAAGTTGATGACGGAGAGACTAATTTTTTTGCTTTTGTTTAATGGTAATAACGGTAATATGAAATTGTGTCCTTTGGTGTATAAGTAACATTATTTCAGAAATTAATTAAATATAATAATAACTAATAATATTAATTACTGATAATTTTATTTATCCCTGTAGGGATCCTCTGCATTTAACCCACCAGTGGGTGTACTAATCACACACAGACATCCAGAGCAGTGTGCCGCCCCTACTATTAAAGCGAATGGGAAGCAATTGGGGTTAGGTGTCTTCTCAATAGCACTTTAGTGGCACTCTAACTGGCCATCTAATCTTTCTACTTTGAGAAATCAAGCTCAAGCATGAGTTTTTAAATCCACATATTCTTTTTGAAATAAACTCTAAAATGCAGCCTGGATGGCTGAGTTAATACAGCATGAGCTGCTGGGGGAAAAAAAAAGCCAAGAACGTTAGTAACAGGGATTCGACCCAACCCGGGGCTACAAGAGATGACAACAGATAGAGATGCTCAGTCAGATTATTCTATAATAGTCATAAAACTGCACAAATTGTATCTTGGAGCAATGTTTAAATACAATTTCAAAGTGCTCTGGTGCTCTGAAATCAGACAGAACCGCGCTTCATTTACTGACATACCAAATATTCTTATGCAACATTTTATTTTATTTTATGTATGAAATTAATGCATGTATTTTATTTCCCGATTTAGTTTAGCAGATTTCATTAAATACACATCCATAACATAATGATTTCTATACATTAACAGGGTGTCTAAGACTTTTGCACTGTACTGAATGGCCTAATAAGGGCATGAGACTTATGATGGCGCTATATAGATTTACATTATAGACATTTTCTGTCATCGTGTCAATGCTAGTATATTTATTCTTGCGCTCATACCTACGCATTAAAACAGTACACCATGTAACATAACTGGCTTGCAGTGCATTGTGCCTTCAGAGGTGTTTCAAATGCATTATTCTGCTCATTCTAAGGTTTCAACGTCGTACTCAGCTTTACGGTGGAAGCTGGTGTTCTGCAGCCGTACAAACTCGGCGTACGGGCCGTTCTTCTTCTTCAGTTCATCATGGGTGCCCTGCTCCAGCACCTCTCCACTCCGGAGGAACACAACATTATTGGCTAGCTCTATGCCACTTATCCGGTTTGTGAGGAACAGCACGGAGCATCCGTTCGACTTCAAAAGCGCCCGTTGCACCTGCAGGGTAAAATAGTTATATAGGTCCATAACTTTTACTCTTGTCAGTATACAATGATGTAATAATTTTTGATAGAAAAGTTCTTGCTACAGATTTCTTGGGTTTTGTGGCAAGTGTGACACTCAAAATCCCCAGAAAAACCAGGCTTGAAGAAAAAGCTGGACATGCATCCGTCATTGCACAACATTGAGCCTGTACATGAACTAATTCTGTAGGATAGGCAAGTGACGAGTGAATGGTCCCCTGAAAGAAGTCCTACGAGGACAAATATTCATGACACCAACAAGGTTATATCTATACACAAGACTATATACGAATAGTCACTGACATGTTTTGGATAGTGGGAATAAACCAGAGCACTCGGAGTAAATCCACGCAACCACAGGGAGAACATGCAAACTCCACACAGATACACGGGAACATGGGTCCTTCTTGCTGCGCGTCGACAACACTACTGAATTAAAAATATTTTTGACTCACTATAGTGGACATGTGCAAAGGAGGGACGGTGGATATATTGGAAGGAGGATGTTAGAAATGGAGCTGCCAGGTAGGAGGCAGAGAGGAAGACCAAAGAAGAGATATATGGATGTGGTCAATGTAGACATGCAGGTAGTGGGTGTGAAAGCAGAAGATGCAGGGGACAGAGTGAGGTGGAAAAGACTGACACGCTGTGGCAACCCCTGATAAAAGAGAGAGGCCGAAAGTAGAAGAAGAAGATGGTATTATGGAAATATTTTCTTGAGAATTTCAGCAACTGACACAACTTCAAGACCTTTAAGACTTTGTTTATTAATGCCTTACTGAGAGTAAAATGAAATATAAAGAGTAAAGTTATTTTTACCATATGCTCGTTTTCTGTGTCCAGGTCACTCGTGAAATCATCCAATATGAGGATCTTGGGGTTCCGGATCATGGCTCTCGCTATGGCTATGCGCTGCTTCTGACCCCCAGATACTTTATCTCCTTTTTCTCCAACATCTAGCAAACACACAGCAAGGCAATCTGAATCAATATCAATGTCTATAATACTGACATCAGAAACAATACTGTCAGAGGTCAGAGGTCTCCAAACTGTAACCCAAAGGTCCATTTTTATTTTTCCCCCCAGCAACTGCTAAAACACAACAGAATATGATCTGCATGTAAAAAAATGTACTTAACTTTACTGTAATTCTTTATTTGTTTTAAACAAGGCAGATTCTTCACCAAAGAGAGCTCGAAGAAGAAATTTGCTACAGAACCATTTTAGTCGCCTGTGGCAAAAGGTGTCTGTTTACATACTTTTGATTAATTTGACTTACTTTAAATACACAAGAGGCAGTAAACCCTAATTGTGAACCCTCTTTGGTTCTAACTAGTGACTATTTGAATTTGTGTTCTCTTTCTATTATTTTGAACCAGTCTGCCTTCCTCATCTGACCTTTCACATCAACTGAACTTCAGTAAATTGTCTTGACCACCTCTACATGCCTGAATGCATCGAAATTCCAGCCACATAATTGACTGATTAGACATTTGTGTTAACAATTTGTTAGGTGTACCTAACAAAGTGGCCAGTGAGTGTAATATTCTAATATTCCAGTGTTTATATATTTTGGGTTTTTATGATTGTAACAAAATGCTTAGCCAAGGCTTGTTTAGTCTGTTTACACATCTGACAATGTTCACTTACTGAACTGCATTTGCTTCCAACACTCAGGTGTGGAGTCCTGCTCCATTTAAATATTTCACACTTAAAATGATTTCTGTAATAAAACTGTTATATAATGCAATTTGATTCTACAATTCAATAAAAAATATGATTAATCACTCAGTCTTGATAGTGTCTACTCAAATATCAAGCCTTTGCCTCGCAAATATAATTATTTGTGTATCACAGTCATAGCCTGTTCACTTCCGGATTGATTGAAGACAATAAAGTGATTATAAAAATATAATAAAATGAACAAATCATGAAGCAAGTAAAGATAATGGGCTGATTTATCTCATCAGCATTGAGGAAACAGGAAGAAACAGTATAGTTTAAGGCACACTGAATCAATGGACATCTTGTTCTCTAACACTAACCCGTGTCATAGGCGTCTGGAAAGTCTGTGATGAACTGATGAGCGTTGGCCAGATTTGCAGCAGTGTACATGTCCTCATCAGTGGCATCTGCTTTTCCATATTTGATGTTCTCTCTGATGGAGCGGGCGAAGAGCAGGGGCTCCTGAGCGACTACACTAATCTGAGGAGCATAAGCCGAGACAAAACAACTACAGTAAGAAGAGATCAAAAGACACTGAAATCCGCCACAGCAAGTCACTCACATTGCCAATCTAGCACATTTTATGCAGGATGCTGTGAACTGTGGGGGGACTAGAGTACCCGATTGAAAGCCACACAAACAACGGAGAACAAGATTGAACTGGGGTCCTTTATCCAGTCAGGCGACAGCACTACCCCTGTGACACTGTGCCACATACTAGAACAGAGAAAAATAAGTACGCTGAACAAACACTTAATTAGGAACAACTAACTTTTAGTTAATTACAGCAAGCAGACTCTGGAGAACACACTCCACAAAATGCCAAACATACTCCATAAAAAAGTCGACCCATGCTTGCTGAGGCCATGCCGCCAGTTTGCCTCTATAGTTTGATGTTCCCCTCTTGGATCAATTAAAGTGGGTAGCAGCTGTGTAAACTTCAATCGGATGTTTGTTGATGGTTACTTACTCTTACAACACCTGTCATATCCTTGTATAAAATAACAGCACACGTGAGCAGTTATCTGCTCGCAGTAAAAGTCGACCCATTTACCACCAATTGGAGACAGTTACTGTGCCATATGCCACCTAGCAGGTGTTGCCAATTTAGTGATCATTGTGTACATCATGAATACTGACAAAGGGTACATCAAGTGAAATTGTGTGAAACACTCCATAGTTTTTGACTTACACATGTATTATGATGTACTGTATTTTACATATCACAATACACACTATTACCTTCTCATGCAGGTATTGGTCCTTGTAGTTCTTTAGCGGGTGCCCGTCCAGTAAAATCTCTCCATCCTGGGGCTGGTAAAACCTCTCAATCAGTCTCACTATGGTGCTTTTCCCGGCATCAGCTGGACCTACCACGGCAGTCACCTCTCCTGGCTTCAGCTCCAGAGAGACGCCCTAGTTGATAAAAAAATATATACCATCAAATCCATGGGACGTAGTCATGCATCATGTGCAGACGGCAAATTGCTCTGATGCGTGTTTATTAGTTCAATAGTTCAGGCGCACATTGTCATGAGACTAACAATCAGACATGCAAAGTAATTTACTACCAAGGTGTACCTAATAAAGCGACAAGTGAGTATATATTTTGAATTATCAATTTTACATTGAAATGTAATTCTCTTGTATATATTTTAAATGCGTTATAATGAGAACATCAGAGGGACAGCACATGTTGAAAAATTAGGAGACAAAAGTAGGGCGATTGAGATGGTTTGGACATGTGTAGAGGAGAGACAGTAGATATATTGGTAAGAGGATGTTAGAAATGGAGCTGCCAGGTAGGAGACAGAGTGGATGACCAAA
>JAOUQT010000023.1:9587207-9600371 GCA_025769995.1 Xyliphius kryptos
CCCCCCCTTTTTTTACCTCTCCCCTACTTTAACCCTCGTATTATTTTAAAGGTTTCATTAGTTTGCATTATTCTCTCGTGGCTCTCGTTCCCCTCACCTGCTCGTATTTCTCCAGCTCCGTGTGGTAAATGGTGCGAATCTGGCTCAGCTTCTGTTTATAATCCGAATGTTCCAGCGAGCTGTCCGGCGACATGCCACCCGAGCTGGTGGCGGCTGACACAGCTGCCGCAGCCCCGCCCCCTTTCTCTGGTCCGGCTACGCCCTCTGCCAGGAGCATGTTGTCCAGTCTGACGAGCTGGGGGTCTGGTGGTTCTTCCTCCTGGGCATTCCTCATAGACAGACCTGTTAGGGGAAGACGACCAAAATAATTAAAATCATATTTTTCTAAATAATTCATAACACAGTGATATCTTTGCATGAACTCAGGGTAATCCCCCCCCCACGTATTTGCTCAGCTGTGGGAACTTTTTTTTTTTTTAAGCTGATAGAAATTATGAAAGACATAACAGACTGCACACAGCCGGCTGGAATTTTTCAAACCAGTCACTTTTAATTCACTGATGGAAAAAAAAACAAAAAAATGTATCATTTAAAAAAGCACTTTGAACAAAGTGTGTTCAGTATAAATTATAAAACTTAAATAAACCCATAGCTCATGAATAAAAGCATCACTGTATAAGTAAATACTGCGCTCGCGGTGAGAGCCGAGGTCTGTAAACGTGTTCATGTTTAAATGTGTTTATGTTGCTATGTGACAGAAGGTCACGCTGTGTACTTTCACTTAGGGGCCGGATAAGAACGTCTGTCCGGCTCTTTAAGTAAAGAGGTGAATGATTTTGGTTCAGTTGTGACTGAATGTAAATAATTGTGTAAAGCGGCAGCACCGACTCCATTCACATCACCGGCCTTCAAACTAAATCTGAGCAACGGAACAATAATAATAACAATAAAAGGAATAACTCAGACACTTAACACCTACACACTTATAACATACACATGAGTAACAAGAACCTGTAATTATTCAATAGAAACAAAAAGACTGAGCACCGCATGATATAAAATACATAAATCCAGCAGAAGTTCCTGACTTGTGATCATCGCTGATTTTAATTTTTCCCTCCAAATTTAAAGAATACTTAAAAGACTTTAATTTAGCCCCGCCCCGCGGTCTTCGGAGTTTGTAGATACGTCAAATGTGTCGTTGATGGTGGAGGACAAGTTGAGAAGTTAAAGCCGATAAACTGAATGTGCAAAACGACAAAAAGGGGTGTGGTTTTGGGCTGCAAAGGTACAGTGGCACCCCGTGCACAAATGACCCAAAGACCACAAATTATCAAAAAACTGGAGAAAACTAATCAACTTTAAAAATAGCGCCCGCTCACTGCATTATTTGTAGCGCTCACTTCGTGCCACACGACAAACATAACTACGGGATGTGAAAAGCGGGACACACAACAGCTGGGATAGGAACATGCTTTATTACAGGCAGTATTAAACCTCAAACTGCCGCTGTTCGGCCGATGGAACTTGCTAAAAAAGTCCTGCTCCTGTCCCATGGCGTTCTCTCTACCTGCAGCATATTAAGGCCGCCGTAACCGCGTGCTTTTCCAACAATACGGACATGTAAAAATTTTTTTACGAGAGGTGTTTAAGAGCCCGCCTCCTACCAGTACGAATTCCCAGTTCTGATGACGGAATCAGGTTGTGCTTTGCTGCCCTCTGGTGGTTCCTTCTGCCCCTGACTCAAATCTAAACAGCTGAAATATTGTCATTAAAGATAGCGCCACCC
Organism: Xyliphius kryptos; assembly: GCA_025769995.1. Lineage (NCBI taxonomy): Eukaryota > Metazoa > Chordata > Actinopteri > Siluriformes > Aspredinidae > Xyliphius > Xyliphius kryptos. The sequence goes on from JAOUQT010000023.1 coordinate 9,588,997, forward strand.
ACAGTCACTGCAGATTCATTCGAAAAACATCTTAATGAATCTGACAAACCAGCGCTGGAACATTTACCGTCCGACTCGTTCATCCACACCGTTATTCTACCAGTGATGTCACACGGAAACCTCAAACTGAACCTCTTGATTTTTAAAGTAAACTAAATATGTTTTAAGCATTTTAGATTCACGTTTACATTTTAGAAGCTAAAATAATGTGAAATAATCAGGGTGCTGAGCCTTTAAGTGAAGAAGCGAATGATTTGGGTTCAGTTTACAAATCGCTGCTGACTGACTGTGAATAACTAAAGCAGCCACACGACTCCATTCACATCACCGGCATCCAGCAGAAAAAGGAAAGAACGTACAAAATCTAAGCAACACATCAGCAGTGCACAGTGGTTAGTAACAATAATGTAAAAGGAGTAACTCAAGACACTATTTACACCTAATTAAACCTATTAAATGCACATCATACACAATAATTACACAGATCTACTATTTATTCAATAGAAACTTTAATATTTCCAAACAGTTTCCTGAACTTTACATAATTACACCATCAAAAATATACTAGACTTATGCAGTTTTACTTCTTGACTGCTTAAAAAGTTCAAAAAGCAAACTGAAAATGACTGTGTGCTCGGTTACAGAGCCACAGATCAGAGGATTTTAAATCATAAGAGCTGAAGTGGGTTTGATTTATTGTTATGTTGCAGAGATTCTGGCTTTGTCCAACATGGCGGCGCTCGACTCAACGTCTCCGGATTCGTCCCACAAATACTGAACTTTTAAATAAATTAAAAGATCTGAGAAGAATAAAATCAGGGGAGAACATGTCGTACAATCGACCAAACTCACCAGTTTTCTCTTTTATTTCGCACAGAACGCTGAATAAAGCCGGCTTCATCCGGTGACAGTTCAGGGCATGCTTTCTGTCGGGTTAAAGACACAAACTGCATTACCTCAAACAATTCATTTCAGTAAAATACTTTTTATCATCAAATATTTAACACCTGTCAACGGAACAACTTCCATTTCTGTGACTAAATCTATCCACAGATTGTGTTACGTTAAAACGAGCTAGGGTTGCGTCCCAAATCCCATACAACCACTTACAACAGTGTTCTCCCTGATACCAAAAGACAAATCGAATCGAACTGTTTAGGCACACTAGCTAGTGGCTTACAGTGTGATTTGAGACACAGTCCTGGTAACCAGAGGACATACAACTATAAGCATAAAAAAGTCATCTGAAATCGAATTATTTGATCATTTAACATAAAACAAGCGAGTTTAACACGACTGGAACTTCAACGTTCGCTTCTGAAGATTAAACACACCGTGAAGGTTATTATTCGTGTTGTTTTTTGATCGTTAGTAACGTTAAGCCATGTAAACAATAGTCACATTACGTCTAAAAGACATTTTAAAGCCTTAGTTGTGCAGATAAACGTGCAAAGCCATGTCCGAACCAGGATCAAGAGTATTTTTAGCCACCGGTCACAACTACTCCAGGAATACATTTTTATAAACAAGTCTCAAACTTATCGGGCACCGAGCCAAAGACCGCGGTGAAAGCCGTCTGATTCGCACTCACTTCGCCTGAGCTTCGTCCAGACTTTGGTCGGTGATGGTCATGATTTGTTGTAAAATATCTCCAATGTCTCTTCTGCTTTCGTGCCCGTTCTCTGTTCCCTCCAGGCCCGGGTCTCCATCGGGCCGGTGCTGTGGCGGAGCGTGTACCGAGTTTAAGGGATGCATTCCGGGGTGTGTGTTTAAGGCGAGTCCCCGGCCTGCGCTTGGCCCGCTGCCTGGAATCGGCTGCTGCTGCAACATACCGAGCCGCACATTAATCTCCCCGAGCCTGCTGTGTGTGTGTGTGTGTGTGTGTGTGTGTGTGTGTGTGTGTGTGTGGAGCACACGACTGACATCTAGTGGCACCCTGTGGTATCGTTTGAACCTGAAGGCCATATACAGCGCAGAGCACCAGGTGCTGCCCAGGACACAGGTCTCATTCCAGTAAATATTCATTCGTTATTATTATTATATAATGTTTTATTAAACTTTCCTTCACCAGGATAAAACTCATTGAGATTACAAATCTTTTTTTGCAAGAGTGTCCTGGGGGAGTGGCAGCAAGCCAACCCTGGTTACATGACAAAAATACAAATGGACATAATATAAGAACAAGTTTAACTAAAACAATTACAGGCAGAGGACTTAGACTCCATTTCAGCTGAAAAAATTCCTGAAAATGATCTTCCGCTTAATCCTCCACTATGTTCGTGACATGCCCATCCAGAGGAGAACATTCCGGAGGTGAAGACGCCCAGGACAAATTGAACAATTTGGGGTCAATTTACCTTGAATCTATGTTTTTGTATTGTGAGAGGTAAACGGAGAACCCAGAGGAAACCCACACAGACATGGGGAGAACATGAAAACTCCATTCAGATTGGGAATTCACAACGCTGAGAGGAGAACATGCTAACCACTATGCCACCGTGCAGCCAATGTTTAAAATAAAACACACGAGCTAAGTCAAACTGTTCTTTATTCACTGTCCTGTTTTTTTTTCTTACTAAAAGTTGGCGGTGTGATCAGTCACAGCGGTCACTCTCTCTTCACCTATGGAGAGAAAGAAATGATATTTTGGTTTTTCCATATGTCTTAGATATACAGTGGACTTGACAAGGTAACTGTCCAAGATCCACTGAAGTCATTCCAGAGCAAAAGTTTGGTCGACGACATTTTGATAGAAACAGTTACCTGATGGAGGAATGTAGAACATTAAAGGAATTGTTGTTTCATGTGAAGAGGTGGCCATGTTAGGAAACAAAAGAGGGTGGTGCTATATATAAATTACTTGAGGAGAGGTAGTTCAGTGGTTAGGGTGTTGGATTATTAATCCAAAAGTTGAGAGTTAAAATCCCAGATCCACTGAAGTCAACATGGGTCCTTAACCCTCATTGCTCTGGGGGAGTGTATGACCAACCCTGTGTTCTGACCCAAACCAAATTGTAATACTTATAAGTCGCTTTGGATAAAAGTGTCTGCCAAATGACCAAGTTATTGTTATTATCAGTTATTACTTGAACTTGGTAGATAAGTAACAGGGTGAGAAAAGCATCATATTGAGTAAGAAGCTCAGTGTTAATCCTCAGATCAGGTATAAAGTCAGGTGTGGCATTGGTTCAGCTTTTTTTTTAGAAACACCAGGAAGAAAGAAATGCCATACTGGAAAGGGGCCCCAGAAGGGGAAGCTGGGTGGGACACACCTATTTGGAGAAAGAAGGCCACATTACATTGTAGAAACCTCAGATCAGATAAAGAAGCCCCACGTCTGGCATTTCCATCAAGTGGAAAAATCTCAGCCTGATTTAAGTTCAAGTTCAAGTAATTTATTTATATATATATTTTTTTGTACCACAGCGTGAGGTCACAAAGCAGCTTAACGGTGTACTGAGCCTAAGCCTTCAAAGAGCAAGCCAAACTGACAGAGGCAAGAAAAAAACTCCCTAACATGTTGTTGTTTTTAGGAAGAAACCTTGGGAGGATGGCACCTGATGGCTAAACATTTTGGACATGGCTGTCCTACACTGTGATGCTGCCCGGGCGCTCAAGGAGGACGAGTGCCCCATTGAGCCTTAGTCCTCCCAGGGTTTCTTCCTAAAAAACAGCTTGCTCTTTGGGGGTTCAGGCCCAGAACTCTGTTAAGCTGCTTTGTGACGACGCACTGTTGTGTAAAATGCTCTATAAAACAAACTAGCGTGGCACACAACGCAGAATCGAGCCCTTCCCCAGTAAAACATTGATATGTTGTGTTTTTTGGGTAGAAACGTTGGGCGGACCACGGCTCAGTGGGGCAGTCATCCTCCTTGTGCACCGGTGTGGGACAGCCATGTACAGATTTAGAGAATCTTTATCACAAACAAGTTTTTATTTGTGTGAAGTTTGGTCAAATGTAACTTTACTGCAACTTTTTATGATTCATCAGCATTTTGCAAAAAGCCGTAAATACAAAGTCAGAAGTTCTGCACCACTTCTCTTTTCATTTGCTGGCTCTTTCACTGTAGCACTCATTCCTCGCTCTTCTTTTCTGCCTTGACTTCAGACAGACCTCTGCACTTCTTGTTTTTGCTGGCAGACAACAGGAAGTGTGCACAACCGCAGGCTCTGTTGCTTGTGTCAACTAAAGCGGGCAGCTAGTTTCAACTTGCATGCAAGCTGTTAAGAATGAACCGAGCTCGCAGAAACCCACGCTGCTAACCCGCCGTCTGCTTTCCTGCTCCGTGCGGCTCGGGGTAGCTACGGAAACGTGACGATTTCTGCTCTAACCGTTGTACTTTATTTCATTTATCAGGGAACTACAGGCTAACTGTAGGAGTTTTGTAAAATATTGGCCAAGGCAGTAAGGGGTGGGTTGGGGTAGACAAGAAGGAAGAGGAAGAAAGTCAGCAGTCAGAGTGTGAAACTCAAAGGCATTTTACAGCAGCTCACAAATTTATTTTTATATTTTTAGCATAGAATGTTTTTTTAGAAGAAAACTCGACAGGTGTCAGTTTGATATGAAGAATCTATTTTGGGTTGGCGCCAGAAGGTGAAGCCCATCAGGGCCACACTCAAGATTCGGGACTTCATTTCAACATCGGGACGACGGTAAGATTAGCATTACATGTTTGATTTCAACCTCAAAGATCATTTTATAAAAGTGTCCTCAGAATTCTTATATATATATATTTGTTTTAGAAGTAAATAAGGGTTTGCTGTGAGCACAGAGGAAAATGAAACCTACAGGGCTTTGCTCATTAATATTTATGCTTCTGTGTAAAAATAGCAGTTAGTGTTGTTGTCAAATATTTAAAAAATAGAAATTCCCTCAAGACCCTTACCCTTTTCCTGACCTGTTAAGGGTTCCCACATCCAATGACCGAAGGCCATCGATTCGGACAGTGACATGGACTGCATGGAGGTCAGATCTCAAGGCCCAGTGGAGGAACAGCTGGAGCCACTGTTGATTCTCGAAGACGGGGACGAGCCAGAGGATTTTACAAACATCTTGTCAAAAGAAAAAGTCATACTGCGAGTGAAAATGGCAGATGACGATATGGAAGAGGACACCATATGCTCTAAGAGTGGAGTAGAAGAAGAAGAAAAGGCCATGCTGCTGGATATAGAAATGGCTGAGGACACGGTGGAACGTCAGACAGAAATCATGGATCAAGGTGGTGAGGAAGGTCAGAGGATGGATCAGGAATCATCAGAAATCCCAAAGGAGTCTGAGCTGAAAGAAACCCAGAGTGATGGTGGAGAACAGGTGATAGAGAAGGCGGTGGGAGGCACGGCAGAGAAGACAACAACTCCAAAAGATCCACATGTTGAGAGTCCAATATCAGTTAAACTACGATCCAAAAGTCTCAGGCCTGAAGACCTCCATCACAAGGTAAGGGGCTGGGGGTTCAGAGCTTCTGTGTGTAAAATTTATGTTTCACAAAAGTCAGGACTCAACTTTGGTTCAGCGAAATGTTTTTAACATATTAGACATTTTGTACAATAATTAAACAGATAATAAACGAGTTAAATGAGATTAAAGACGCCAGACAGAAGTTCTCATCAGAACCGTAGTGTTGTTCTCCACCTCGTCACTCAAATTACACTTCTCCACTACACCTGCAAAACTGGTTTAAGGTTTTGGATGTTTTTCTCAGCACGCTGAAGATCTGGTGTATATATGAAAATACGGGAAACATCACATTCAGCATTTTAGTTTCCAGTGCAGGACGATTTAAAATGACAAACGGTCAGCAGATACATCCAGCAATGGAGGACAAAAGTATTCAAATTAAATATAATGAGTAGAACTCATCACAACATTTGATCCACACTCATCTCCTTTCTTTACATCCATCATTTAAACCCTACGTCCATTCAAATGGACATGAAATATTTGGGTTTTCTTGTAGATGACCTTATAACTGATACCTACCGTGCTCTAATAAACCCATCAAGCTCATGTGCATGTTCAGAACCGTCCACAAACTCAGTTGCATTCAGATATTTACTTCTAGATATTTAGGTCATACAGAATTGATTACTATGTGAAAAAAAACCCAAACATTATTTACACCCATCGTGGCGTCCATTAGAATAAGCCTGGAATTATTTAATGTTGGAGGGGGAGTCCAAATCAGAAAAAAATCTGAAGGGGTGAAATAAAATGTTTATAACCAGTTGATAAAACATGATCTTTAAATCATAAATCCTTCAGATTATCTTAGTTTGTTTTACTGGACCTTTATAGCACAGCTGTCAAAGCTGGACAACATAAAGACTCAAATCCTTAAGTTTTCAAGTTTTAAAATCCATTAGCTGTCAGTGTCTGTTGTATTTTGTGAATTTAAAACCAATGTTTGCTCTTTTTAGTGCTGGATTTGAGTTTCCACTGACATGTCGTAGTTCAGGCTCATTTAATCCTGTGTTAATCCTCTGCTCTAACACGGCCACTGGGCTGAGATTTATCTGTGGGGAACACGTTGAACATACATCCCATATATAAAATTGTATAAACGTCATGTTAATGATTAAATGCAAAGTTCACACAGTAACTGTGATTCCAATCTATTTAATCTCAACCGTAGAACTCCCAAATTTTATAAAGAGAGTTTTAAAGAGTTTATTACAGTAGATTAAACCTCAAAACGGCAATTGAACCAGACCTGGTTTTTCGGCGTGTTCCAGGATCTACAGGACCTGTGTATTTGCACAGCAGTTTAATAAGGGTGTGTCCCTGTACCTGTGCATGTTGAGATGATCCTGCTGCGGTTCTTGAGGATCAAACAACGGCGGCTCAACAGAGGTCCTGGATATAAAGGTCCAGGACCTAAATTACATCCGATCAACAACTCGACCTTAAGATATGCATACAGATTTACGGGGACCTCGGGGGAAAAAACAGAAATGCTATTTTACTGGGAACCAAGTTATTTTGATGTATAGCCTAATGTTTAAAAGTCACTCTAGTTGCTCACATCTCTTATTTTCAGTTTGAATATGTAGCTAGTTTTCACACAGCTAGTTTTCCGTTATGGAAAGAGTACCAGCAACAGATCAGTCCCTTGTAATGATGTAAGAATAATAAAAACAATACGATTTCACAGATAAATTAGTGTTGCCAATGTAAACCAATGACCCAAGAACGAACACACACATAAACACTGTTTATTAAAAAAAAAAAAAAGTAGAATGAATAAATCGTACAAGTAATCATTGAATGAATATGGATCTTCTGTAGAAATCGGACTTATGAAGACTCGTTTCAATATGCAGTGTGATGGAGTGTGTTGACTGATGTCATATCCTGGTGTCGGGGGTGTGGGGGGGGGGGGGGTGGTAAATTCAAAGCTTTAGAGTAAAATTAAAGTTTGACTTTTGAAAGCTGAGGTTTGGAAATTCTGAGATTGTAATTTTAGTTAAACACAGCCTAAAGTGTGTGTGTGCGTGTGTTTGTGCGTGTGTGTGTTGGTGGGTGGGTGCCGTGGGTGGTGTGGTGTGGTGTGTGGATGGAGAAATGATGAACTCAGTGATTCATTACATATTTCAGCGTTTAATTGTACGAAATTTCCTTTTTTGGTGTTTGTCAGAAATACTCTATATTAATTTAGTTGGTTTCTGTGTGAAATCTGTTCGTTTAAACTTTCGGGTTTGGAATTGATGACGTAAACTGACGGTAATGTGATGTTTTAAGATGCACAGGTTATCCTCGGATTCGCCCGACGCGCTCTACGACCTGCTGTGCGCTTTGCAAGAAGGTCGCCGACTCAATGACCAACGCTGCTCTTTCACCCTGCAGCCACGGAGGAGGTGCCACTCTGTGCCCAACGCCTCTCAGCACAGCCACAGAGGTACAGAGCTGAACAAGTAGATCAGGAGTCAAAGTATAAACCCTATTCACAGAAAAGTTGGGAAACCCTTAATGCTTCCTCTCCACAGTGGTGTTCTCCTCCATGACCTCCCTGCAGAAGGAAGAATTCTTTGATCTGGTAGCGACCTCTCAGGCTCGAAGGCTGGATGACCAGCGAGCTGTTTTCCAAAGTCCTTCCTCCAGTCGACCACCACCAGAGGCACGCCGTCCCTCCAGCGCTCCAGCATCTATCCCCTTATCCAGACCCAAGTCGCGGAGGAGCAGCTGGAAACAAGTCATGGACTTCGGCCAGTCCGTTCCCAAACCGCCGCCAAAAGAAGACCTGTACAACATGATCGTCACCTCACAAGTAGGTGTAAACCTCATTCTTACTCCTGCTCATTCTTTCTTCGTACAATCTTATTGTTTAAGTATCACACTCACAGCTCTCACAACATTTCTATAAAAGCTGTCGCTTGAATTCAACCCAGTTTGGATGTTAGTAACATGCTGCGGGGTCTGTAACTAAGGGAACACGTGTTGAGTTATTTTGAGCTCACTGTAGTTCTCATTTTCTGGGTTGCTTCAGTCACCTCAACTCGCGTTCATTATGACTCAGAGCTGAAGTTTCAGTGTGTATTTAATGTCGACTTTTCATTGAGCTGCAAACAACTAAAGGTCCATCAACAAAACTGCAATTTTATACACAAACCACCCACAACTATGCTTTAAAGTTCATGAAATGTCATTAACCTGGATAGTTATGATCTAAAACAACATTAAAAATAAGATTCAATATTTAAGGCTATAAGGAGTTTATTGTCATTTGCATCACAGCTGGTGAAAACGAAATTGTGGCTCACGGACCCAGTTTCACCCCAAAGCAGTTTTCTGTATCAAAATGTCTAAATTTAAGATTTAAATATTAGATATAGGAAATGTGAAATATAGAATCTAAAATATGACATTTCTCATGCTTTGGTAAATGAATAAAAAAAGTACTTTCTCTGTGCAGTTTGCATGTTCTCCCTGTGGCTGTGTGGGGTTGCTCTAGGAATTTTGATATGTTTTCCCCACTGTTTAAAAAGATGCTAGTGTTTGTGTGTCTCCGCAGTAGACTAGCTACTTGAACTAGGAGTTTCCATGACTGAAGTTTTGGATTCTGTCTAAAGACGGATAAATATAACGCGTTATAATTTGTGTTTATAGATTAAAATGGTTTATAATATATTATTATGGGTCAAAGAACACAAGTTTAGCAGTACTTTATGGCATGGTGAAAGTGATTTACAGCCTGTGTCGTATTTGCATGTTCTCACCGTGTCTGTGTGAACTTCCTTTTTCCTTCTGGTTAAAAGGCTGGTCTATAAATTTAAATTCATTATTTCCTCATGTGGGATTTCCAGTCCTGATAAAAAGGCGGGTTGCATTAAAAGGACATCCAGTGTAAATATTAATGTATTAAATAAAAATCAACTTAGTGTTATCGGTAAAATGTAAAACTGATTATTTTATTTACCAGGGTCATAACCATTATTAACCAGAGTAATAACCACTGATGCAATTATAAGTCCAGCTATAAGTAACTATAACTCAGTTTTATCAGAATTTAGGACGAGGAAGTTCTTTGGCTACCACAGTAAAATTTCTTTAATGCAGTCCTCGAGCTTACTGATTTGCTGAACATCATAATGTCTGTCTATCCTCTGTATAAGAGTATAAGCTAATTCTATGTTTACAAATAATTGATCCCAGTGGGAGCATATAAAGGGCAAATAGAAGTGGTCCCAGAACTGACCCTTGTGGAACCCCATAGTTTACTTTTGATCGTTAACACAGGCAAATTGATATCAATGTGTCAGCTAGGATTTAAACCCCCGGAGTGCAGATCCTGTAATGCCCATGTTTTCTAATCTATTTAGTAAGATGCTATGAACTATACTGTCAAAATCTGCACTAACAAATGTTACACATACATTTGTCTGTAATTGTTTTGTTCAATAATGTATTTCTCAAACAGCTTTCTAGCAGTTTTCAGTCAATCTGAGAACACACTGCGGCTCAGCATCGAGGTTTCAGGAATTCATTCTTCTCTCGTTTCCTAATTCCCAGTCTCAGGGTCGTCTGGAGGAGCAGCGCAGCAAGGCACCAGGGCCGATGGACGATGAAGATTTTTTCTCCCTGTTGTTGAAGGTGCAGGGGGGTCGGATGGAAGAACAGAGGACTGAGCTTCCGGTATCACTTCGGTACTGAGGGACGTTTCCCCCAAAATACAGCTGTTCTTTATTAAATCGCTTTCTGTGGTTTCTAGTTACCAAAGTCACTTCCACACAGCATTTTTATTGAACTCACAGAACGCCGTGGCTTTATTTAAATGTGGCTGAGGTGACACGGTCATTGTACCACACCGCTGTGGTGAAAGGGAAAAGCTGGGTTTTTGTTCCCACCCTCACTTGAGTTCTGAGTTTGGTGTACTGTGGTTCCTCTGCAGGGTGGCCCCATAAACTGGGTTACACTGCATGTCAGAGTTTAGCCCCAGTACCCCCAGGTTGGTTAAGTCTGTGCTGATTGGCTGTAGCCCACAGATTATTTGGGTAATGGGCAGTGATGTCGGACAAGAGGTCCAGACACACAATCTTTAAAGTTCATACTATTAATGGGGTTTTGTTCAGAGTTCCGTGTGGGTCAGTCAAATTCTTATAAAGCAAATCTTAAATGTGCACTAGGGCATAGTCATGCTAAAACAGAAAAAGGCCTTCCCCAAACTGTTCTTACAAAATAGTAAGCATACAGTTGTTCAAAATGCTGTGCTAATGAGAGAAACCCGTGTTCTAGTCATTTAGTGTGACTCTCATTTGACCTGAGAACGTTAAAGGCTAAGCACCACCTGATATAAAATTCTAAATTATATGAATACAGAAGTTAAGTTCCTAACTTGTGATTATCGATGGTGTTCAGAGTTTGTATTACGTCATACGTAATGTAGATGGTGGAGAACAAACCAAGAAGTTAGAGCGGATGAACTGAATGTGCAAAACGACAAAAAGGGGTGTGGTTTTGGGCTGCAGTAATTCAGTGTACAGTGGCGCCCCCTGTGCACAAACGACTCAAAGATCACAAATGATCAAAAAAGTGGACATTGATTAACTTTAAAGAAGCGTCCGCTAACTGCGTTATTGGTAGCGCTCACTTCGTGCCAGACGACTAACACAACTATGGGATGTAGAAAGCGGGACTCGCACAATGACTGGGATAGGAACTAGCTTTATTACAGACAGTATTAATTCTCAAACTGCCGCCGTTCAGCCGATGGAACTCGCCAAAAGTCCCGCTCCTGTCCCATGACTCTCTCTTCCCGCACCGCATAAAGGCCACTGTGCCGTCATAACAGCGTGCTTTTCCAACAATATGGACGTGTAAAGAAGTTAGCGAGAGGTGTTTAAGAGCCCGCTTCCTACCAGTCAGAATTCCCAGTACTGAT
>JAOUQT010000023.1:9600471-9611072 GCA_025769995.1 Xyliphius kryptos
TAAAATACTTTCCAATTCTTTTTTAAACACTTTTCTGTTCATTATATCATAGTGATCCATCATAGTTAAGATGTCTTTGATATCAGAGACTAATAAAAATGCAAAAGAAACCCCCTTCATGAGAAGGTGTCCAAACTTGTTAATGTGTATTTTAAATATACATGACAGGAGATTGTATAAATATTGTACATTTTGTATAAATATTGTACATATCCAGTTGATTTAGCATACATGTTTTGAAGAACTATGACACCCACTAGGACAAAGAACAAAGTCCACAAAGAAAGGACCTAGGGAATCCCACTACGTGACCTGCTTGCTGTGAGGAGACAGAGCCTTAATACTTGTTTGAGAATTATGAAAATATCAAGTATTGTTTTCCAACATATATTTGATTTGTCGACATAATTTATAATATTCTTTTCTAGCTCTTTATTTCTGCAACAGGAAGGGTGGTAAATACAGGTGTGTATGTACAGGTGGTAAATAATGTGTATCTGAACATAGCCCTTCTGTTTCTCCCTATATATCTCACTCCTTTACTGACCTGCTCGTATTTCTCCAGCTCAGTGTGGTAAATCGTTCGAATTTGGGTCAGTTTCTGTTTGTAGTCCGAGTGCTCCAGCGAGCTGTCTGGAGACATGCCTCCTGAACTGGTCGCAGCAGAAACAGCCGCAGCAGCCCCACCTCCTTTCTCCGGACCAGCCACGCCCTCAGCCAGGAGCATGTTGTCCAGTCGGACAAGCTGTGGGTCTGGTGGCTCCTCTTCCTGTGCGTTTCTCATTGACAGACCTAATAAGCCCATTGTTAAGTTATATAGATGTGTAATCATTTCACAAACAACACATTGGTAACATATAATCTCCATAAATCTATACACTGAACGTTCACTGCATTAGGAGACAAACTATTAATAGCCTTCTAATTTTTTTTTTTTTTTTTTTTACAGATCGTAGACATCGGGAAGCATCCTGCATAGTCCAGTCGACCCATTGCCCACTCATTTGCCTCGCTAGTTTTTAAATTGTATGAATTCTCCCTGAACAAGCCAGTAAAATGACATGATGGTATGAAAGTCCCAGGAAACAAGAGCGGAGAATCATCCAAAAATCTCAGGTCAGATTCTCCAAAACTTACCAGGTAATTAACTTATCTATACACAAATCAGTGACAATTTAGCATCTTCAATTCACCCTGTGTCACATGTCTTTGGACTGTGGGAGAAAAGCTGAATACCCGAAGGTAAATCTTTCGGCTTTTTCCTGACACCAGGGGTCACCAATGCTAGTCACTTACATTACAAACTGGCACATGTTTTAAGCTGGATGCCCTTCCTAACGCAACCATCACCAATTCGGGCATATGACTAGAAAATTGTGCATCTTCAATTCACTTAGCATGCATGTCTTTGGGCTAGCATGGGGAACATGCAAACGCCATACAGTAATTTCCCAGGTCTCCCCATCTAACATAAAACCTGGGTCCTTATTTAAATATATATATATATTTTTTGCACAATATTATATTTTTTGACTGAAATAAGTAAAAAGACATTGACTAACTTACTAATACTAAACTTTTTTTAAATAAGGAATTTCCAGTCAGCTACCCGATAGCCTATCACTGCTACAAAAAACAAACAAACATCAGTTTAACATGTTACATTTCACACACAATATTCAAACAAATCTTTAGACGTTTTACAAAAACAATAAATACTATAATAAATGAATAAAAAGAGCGAGGTTCAGTATCTGCTTTGCGCCATTAGCTTCAGATTGTCGCTTTGTCCAACATGGCGTCCCTCTCTGACCTCCTTACAAACGTAGTGTCAACTTATAATAATAGTTAGTAAATGAATGTACCAACTTCAATATAAACCGTTTTGAATTATTTTAATGCAATATTGTATTAAACTTACCGGTTTTCTCTTTAATTTCACAAAGGACGCTGAACAAAGCCGGTTTCATTCGGTGACAGTTCAGGGCATGTTTCCTGAAGGTGCAAATAAACAAACTGCATTAGCCACATTTTATACACATTAAAACACCTTAATATTATACAAAATAAGTGATTCTAATTCACATTGAGGCGAGAATTAGTGTTTTTAACACGGAAAAAGCTTGTCTGAACGCTAGACTATACCTAGCCGAATTAGCTAACATCGTTGTCTGATATAGTAAACAATATGCTCACATACACATGTAACTACTTTAATATTATTTTCATTATTATTATTATTTATACAAGTAGCAACTGTGTTGGCGTTTTAAAATGTCCATGGTGCGTTATATTTAATGGGATGCTAAGGTTGTTAGGTGCAGAATCCTTAGCTAGCTAGTTAGCAACAACGTAAACAATTGTACACAATCGCTACGTCGACAACTTCATTAAACATATGTTTTTTAAACAAAATGTATGACTTTATTTACATTATAAACATGTAAAACTGTGGTGCAAACTGTTCTGTGATAGTATCTTTAACCAAGATGTTTTTTCGGGGATTTAGCAACTTAATGCTCAAACTTTGTTTTTTGGCACAGAGCCAAAGCCGTTAATTAAAACCTTAAATCCGATTTCTACTTACTTTGCCTGGGCTTCGTCTAGACTTTGGTCGGTGATGGTCATGATTTGTTGCAAAATATCCCCAATGTCCCGTCGGTTTTCATGTCCGTTTTCTGTTCCCTCGAGGCCCGCCGCGTCGCCATCAGGCCGGTGTTGTTGCGGAGGGTGCACAGAGCTCAAAGTGTGCATTCCTGGGTGAGTGTTTAACACGAGCCCCCGGCCTGAGTTGGGCCCGTTGCCTGTAATAGGCTGCTGCTGCAACATACCGAGCGGCACATTAATCTCTACCGAGACAGCTGAGATAAAGTGCGTGTGTGTGTTTTTGTGTGTGTGTGTGGCATCAGGAGCACACACCCTCCCGTGGATCACTGCACGGGGTCCTCTAGCGATGGGTTTAACCTCATGGGATGAAGATTTAAAATAAAAAACAAATAAAGGCTTAGACACATACGAAAAATTTAGAACGATTCCAAGAGGCCCAGTATTGACTAGGGGGCACATAAGGAACAGCATTCATTACTATAACAAACCCTTGTAATTGTAAATAAATAGCATTTATACTACTGTACAGTATTCATTCGTTAATTTACTCATTCATTATCGTCTGCTTAATCCAAAAGGGATCGTTTATCTCAGCTGTGCCACTTTATCTCAGCTGTGCCAACACACACATTCACACAATAAATGCCACTTTTGAGATACCAACTAAACTAATACTCGTGTCTTTGAAGTGTAGGAGTTAACCAGAGCACCCGGAGGAAGCCTGTGCAAACACAGGGAGAACATGCAAACTCCACTCAGAAATTTCCTGGTCGTCCGACCTAGATATTGAACGCATTGTGCCACTGTGCTGCCCCATTATATACACATGCTTTTCTTTACTAATATCCATTGTGTTTGTATGATTTTTTTATTGGAAAAATAAAGTCCACAACCTTAAATCATTCTATAATAACGCATTAATGCAGCAATTAATTCATAGTTGATTATTGCACTATTCAGTGTCACTCTAATGAGTATGGGTTATCCATATTTGTCTTGTCCATCTGCATAATAATCACAATATGGTTTTATTTCAATACAGGACAAGACAAAACAGTTTATTTATCACCACTTTGGGGTTCTATAGCAATATAATTTACCCCCTGGGATATAATAATCATGTAGGGGTAAAACATGATGAAAAACATACTGGCACAAGGGTCTCCATGCATAAACAATTGCCAATTATGTTTCCTGCAATGAATAGGACTGTAAAAGTCATGGAATGTTTTACACTCCATCAGTCAATCCACAATTACTCCACAATTACTTTTATGAATTATGCATTAAAGAGTTAATGAAGAATGATATGCACTCTATACCAAAGTAAAGAACAAAATACGTTGTATGTTGTAAGTACTATATATTCAAAATTGTTTTTTTAACCATCTGTACATAGATTTTTACAGTTATATAATATTTGCTTCTATAGAGAAGCTAACATTGTAGAATGCACACATTAAAATAAACAGAAAGATCATTGGATTAGAAAACCTGGCAAATTAAGTTTACAATACTGCTATAATATATGCACACATATACCTGTATATATTTTTGAATGGTTACAGTCCCTTCCTAATATATTCAAATGTACAGTATATTTAGAATAGTTTACAATATCTCTACATTGTACTCATATGTATATTCACAATCCCTCCATTATATGTTTACATGTATAGTTTACAATACCTCTATATTATACTCTCATGTACAGTATATGAGTAAATAACTGTAACAAACCCTCCAGACAACAGCTTAAGAGACAATAGCGGTTTATTTAATGTTTCACATTTACACACAAAAACAGAAATAGCTCAGAGTGCCGGGAGAATAAGAAAACAAGACAACAGGTGGAGAACTCAAAAAACACAGAAGTTGCAAAAACTGGAAAATAAGGTCTGTTGTCCCCAGACACTCCAGCTTCACCGCTTTAAAAAGAGGGGTAGAAACTCAAAAACATAAACGGGTAAACGGGCAGCAAAAACACAAAGCAGAGAAAAATAAACTAACTGGCAAACTGAGAGGTGATTCTAATTGACTGACTGGACAAAAACTAGAATAATAGCACATACAGACTAATACACAAACTAACTGGAAGTCTAGCACTAACAAACATGTATAGAGTTAAATGTTCTGAGTCACAGTGTCTTTCCTCCTGACTGCTCCTTTTAAAGTGTCTAGAATAAGGTGGAATAATATTCGAAATCCTATAAGGTGTGTCTAATTAGGAAAGCACTGTGGGGAAAACCAGAGTTTGTGTGTGTGTGTGTGTGTGAGAGAGAAAGTCCTGACACACATTTCCTGGCACCATCTAGTGGCAGTGGACGTGACAATAACTCTGCCTATATTTTGTGAATATACATTGTCACTGCGTAGTCTGCTCTTGCTGCTTATTGCACTTCTTTGTTAGATGCTAAACTACATTTCGTTGCCTTGTACTTGTATATGTGTAATGACAACAAAGTTAATTATAATTATAATCTAATCATGGTTTGATCCACCTTTTTGATGAATTATAGCATTCAGATTTTGTGGAACAGACTTAAGAAGGTGGCAAACATCTTTCCTCCATATACTATTTTAACCATGCTTCTTGCTGCATCTGTTCCAGTTCGCCTCGCTAGCGCACAAGTGCAGCTTTGGCAGAAATACCGACACTGACTATCTGTTCATGGTAGAAGCTTCTCAAGTCTTTCTATTTACCCATTTACCCAAGCACTATATCAGCGATCATATGCCACCTGCCAGGTGTTCCTAATCCAGTGATTGCTTGGTGTATCAATTGTAGAGATATGTGATACGGATTATGGCTGGAATTATGATCAGATCTGCTGCTATAAACTATTATAACCCTTCTGATCATCCAGCAGCTTGGTGGTGCCATGATTTAATTAAAACACACAGCTTACAACCACAGACAACTAATTACATTTAAACCCATTGTGGTTTATGTTTAAATTCAGTTCACACTGGCAATCAAACTGAAACGATTAGGACGCAAGAAGTCATAGTTGCAGAGACAACTGATCTATGAAAGGGTTGCCATGACGCATTTTCATTTCTATCTCAGACATTATATCCTCGCACATTCTCAACTACAACTGTACACTTCTTGTTTTTGCTGGCAGACAACAGGAAGTGTGCAAAACCACAAGTTCTCCTGCTTGCGTCGTGTGTGTGAACAAGCGGGCAGCTTGTTTCATCTTGCAAGTGAACTGTCAAGTATGAACAAACAGAGACGCTGTGTTATAAATCAACACCTTCTTTCCAAAAGACTTGCGTAAAGCTTTGGATAATCTTATGCAGTCATTTCCGGTTTAATGGAGTCGTTCAGGTATTCATCAAGGAAACAACCAGACTCAGGTTACTAAAGTTTTTTAAATGGTATTGACCAAGTCAGGGGGTGGTTTGGGGTAGAGAAAGGAACAGGAAGAAAGTTAGAAAAAAGCAGGCTGGGTTTGAAACTAAGTACTTGCCGAAAGATCAGTACTCTGCCACCTAATTAGATTCTTTTTTTAGACTTGGCAGGTGTAAATTAAATATGAAGCCTCTATTTTCGTTTGGCGCAAAAGACAAAGCCAGTGAGGGCTGTCTGTGAGAAACAGTCTACTCAAGAGGATATAATTTGAGTATTATTTCAGGATCTGGAAGACGGTAAGAGGCCCTCCTGTGTCTTTAGTTTTAATTTTTTTTTTATTTGTTTAATTTACAAGTATTGTGTTCTGTTCCATAATATCCTGAATTAGCTTTTGTATAAACTTCGGTACTATGTTACATAGGAAATACAAAAGGGTTGTGCAATGGTCATGATTTCTTCCTTGTCATCTTAACATTGCTCTCATGTTAACATTCTTGCATTCATTGCCTCAAGAAGTAAACAAATTTGTTTATGAAGAAACTTGGCAACTTTCCACAAAAAATATTTATGCATGCAAATAAAAAACAGATCCCAGCTTTTTACTGTAATTGAAATAAGAACTCCCTAATTTCTCATAAATTCCCATATCCTCTGTATGCCTAAAAGCAATATCATTAGACCCTGACATGGACTGTGCAGAGGTCAAAGTTCAGATCCCAGTGGAGCAACAGCTGGTTATCCTTGAAGAAGGGGACGAGCTGGACGGTTTCACACATATCTCTTCGAGAGGAAAAGGCATACTGAAAGTAAAGAAGGATGACAAAGAGGAAAGGATTAAGGAAAACTTGAAGGAAAGTATCAATTCTATAAACCTGGATGAAGGTGAAGGCATGCGCTTAACTATCACTCAGGAAATTAAGCAAAAAGGACTGGAATATGAAAACCTAAAATTGGAGGACACCAAGGAGGACGATGAAGTGAATCTCCAGCCTGGACTTGGATTAATGATGGAAATGGATGAATTGAAGACAAGCGCAATGCCTAAAGAAGACCCACAGCTGTCAGTACAACTACGACCGAGAGACCAACTCAGTCCTGAAGATGCTCAGCCAAAGGTAAACTTCTATTAAAATATCCCTTTTTGCATTATGAATTATTTTTAAAATAGTCAATACTGCACAGACAGTTACTCACAATTACAAAAACTAAAACAAGAACAGCCCTTCTCATTTCCCATTCCCTTCATCTGCCCTCAAATCCTAAAATTGGCGAGTCAGATTATTCCAGTTTGCAGTGGGTGGGGCCAATTTCAGGGTCTAAAAAATAAAAACAGAAGCTTGATATAAAGCTGTTACCTAAATATCCACCTCAAGGGAAACATTTTAACAAACCCTCAATCTAACACATCTAAGATAATACTTTAAATCAGAGACCACTATTTATAGTGTACATGCCGTGTTAAGTAAGGTGTAAAAAGTATGC
This sequence comes from Xyliphius kryptos, assembly GCA_025769995.1. Classification (NCBI taxonomy): domain Eukaryota; kingdom Metazoa; phylum Chordata; class Actinopteri; order Siluriformes; family Aspredinidae; genus Xyliphius; species Xyliphius kryptos. Next base: position 9,607,919 of record JAOUQT010000023.1, read on the forward strand.
TAGGAGTAAATAATGAGTATAAAAAAGGGTATTTTTACAATTATCTTATAAATAAAAAAGGTTTTTGAATCCATTGTACTTCTAAGCAAAATTATAGATAAGAAAGTGTACTTCCTATATTCTAACGACGGAGGCCGTGTCCAAAATGGCATACTTCCATACTAGTTAGTATGCAAATTTATTATACAGCACAATGTAGTACATCCAAATACCTAGTATGCATCAAGTAGTATGCGTCACGTTCCCAGAGTTTATACTAGGTTGAGAGAATTTTCTAGTATGCACCCCCAATATTTCAAACCCGAAATATTTTCTAATTCACCTGCCATGTGAAGTCTCGGATAAAAGTTTGGTAAGATGGTGGATTGCAGTTGAGCAGTAAATTTCAGATGCAGTCTGACAGTGTGGGGAGAAACGTGATTTCAGTGACTTTGAAGGTGGCATGGTTGTTAATGCCAGATGGGCTGGTATTAGTATTTCAAACACTGCTGATATACTGGGATTGTCACTCCCAACCATCTCTATGGTTTAAAAAAAATGGTCAGAAAAAGAGAAAATATCTAGTAAGTGGCAGTTGTGTGGACGAAAATTCCTTGTTGATGTGCGAGGTCAGAGGAAAATGGACAGACTGGTTTGAGGACATAGAAAGGCATCAGTAACTCAAATAACCACTTGTTACAACCAAGTAATGCAGAATACCTGTTGAAATATGCAAATAAGAATTAAGGCAGTTCTGAAAGCAAAATGGGGTCCAAACTATCACTAGCAAGGTATGCCTAATAAAGTGGCCAGCGAGCGTTTATGCACACACTACCATATACACTATAATTTATAAGTATAAATTGTATAGTAAAACTATTTACAATCATTACATGTCGAAACACTTGAAACGCTCTGTGTCTTGTCCCCAGGTTCACAGATTATCCCCAGATTCTCCCGATGCTCTCTATGAGCTACTTTGCACCTTGCAGGAGGGCCGGCGTCTCAACGACCAACGCTGCTCCTTCACGCTTCAGCCACGCCGGAGATGCCACTCGGAACCCGGAACCCCACGCCACAGCCAGAAAGGTCAGGAAAGTAAAAAGCTACTTAATGTATTCAAATGCGATAACCATTAGTACTTAATAGTACTAAAGTGTCATTTGGTAAATGGCTGAACTGTCCATCTCTTTGTATCTGAGGCAGAAATGTGAGAATTAAGAGAATTTTGACTTTAAACAACAGGAATTAGGTAATTGGGTAAATAAAGGGGCTTGACAAGACATAAGGGAAAGACATATTATTTAAAGCAATATTTAACCCCACACGAAAAGGGGGCATGGCTAACCTTACATGCAGAAAACTGACTTGGATGCCTGCACACACACCAGAGAAAAGGCAGAGGAAAAGTGCTGGAGATTTTACTCACCTGGTGTGTGCACACACAAAAACAATATATAAAAACACATAACATGCAACGAGGAACAAAAACATGAGACGTAGCTGTTGGGGACATTCAGCTCGTAGCAGCCCGATAGAGGAAAAGCGGCGAAAAAACCTGAGAAGGTAAAAATAGTCAGATGGAGCGAGCAAGCACAAAGAAATTCTCCATGGGAAAGGATTACGTGTGCTAAAGGAAAAAGGTGCCCATGGCGCTCAAAAGAGTGAGAAATATGAAGCAATCACACTCATTCTAACTGTCCCTGCCTCAGATTACCTCCAGCCTGTACCTCTTTGCCGCTTTAGGACCTTTGTCCCTAATCTCCTCCCAGAGTTGAGAGAGAGAACAACAGTGTAACACATAGTCTGGGTTCTGAGCTGTTTGAATAACACCAGACACCAGTTGTCGCCGTTTCGCGCCTAAATGATGCTGCGGTGTAAAAATGACGCTGCCTTCTGTTACTGCTGCAAATGGACCCCTAATAAAAAATAGCATTTATAGTATAGTACAAATAATTTATTCATTCATTCATTCATTGTCTTCCGTTTAAACCACACAGGGCCCTGGCCAGCCAGTGCCCACACAGCATCTCTGGGAACAAGTACAGGAACAACAGTAGACAGGGCACCACTACATTGTAGCGTACACACACACATTGACTCACCAAGCGTCAGATTAGAGACATCAATTTAACTAGCATGCATGTCTTCGGAAACTGGAGCACCTGAAGAAACCTTTGTGGAAATTGCACCAAGAATTTTCCCAGGTTGCCCAGGCAGGGATTGTACTACCCACTTAACAGCACTACCCACTCATGGCACCCACTTTACAGATCATCAAAGAATTAATTAATACAGCATATTATACTTTACATTAGTATTATTATTATTATTACTTATTTTTATTTGCCTGAAGTTAATATCTAGGCAAGAGTAACCTCAAACACAAAAATATTTAGGCACCGAGTTCCAAAGAAAAGCTGCATCGACTCTTTGCAAAAACCCAGATCAGACAGTGAACCTAAACACACTAGAACATAAATTAAACTCTAATTCTGGATGGCAGCCATCTTAGATGCTGTAGTTTGTGCTGATTCCATCTCTCAACGTCCCCGGGTAGCAGCAGGTGGAATAATTTAGTGACTAATGCCAAAATGCTCTGTAAAACCTACCAACAAAGTCACACACCACCATCATTGTGCAAAGGTCAGCTGCACAGATGTGCTCATGGGATAAGGGATAGATTGTGCTCATCATATTGTCAATAAAACATGATTTCTTTCTCTTATTTCTTTTCTGGACAGTGGGTTTCTCCTCCATGACATCACTGCAAAAAGAGGAGTTCTTTGATTTAGTGGCCACCTCTCAGGCTCGAAGACTGAACGACCAGCGTGCTGATTTTCAGAACCCTTCCCTAGAACCCTCTGTATCTGAAAAGCCACGGCGTCGTGCCAGCGCTCCTGCAACCTTCTCTCAGCCCAGATCAAAATCCAGGAGAAGTAGCTGGAAGGTCCTGGAGTTGGGCTCAAGCATTCCTAAACCAGCGGCCAAGGAGGAACTTTACAACATGATCCTAACCTCACAGGTACGTCTTCATCATAGACATTCATCAGATCCATTTATGATGTTGTTGTTCAGCTTCTGAATGTGAAAGAGTTTCTTTCTTTCTTTCTTTCTTTCTTTCTTTCTTTCTTTCTTTTTTTTTTCTTTTCTTTTCTTTTCTTTTTTTCTTTGT